>JARJDZ010009113.1:0-12766 GCA_030264555.1 Aleochara sp. GC000083 | reverse complement strand
ATAATCGATTAATTCACAAAAATCTGATTAAATTGATACCAAACATGATAGTTATTTGACAATAGAAATCATGGAATAGGTGGATTTCATGAGTACCGGCAATGAGATTCAAAGATATAGGTGCAAGAAAGAGTCTCATAAATCGCATTGGTGCGTATGTCACCACCCTCTACGCATTGATATTATCTGTGGAAGGAGAAATTTCTTGAAATGTCCGCTTGTATGGCAACAGTTCAGGGTGTCCACCCTGTATGTATAACTTCAAGATAATCCAACATCCACTCTACTTGGCCGAGGTGCACTTGCAGTTGAAATTCAAATAATTGACATGCAGACCATCGTTGTTGGTTGGTACACACAATCTTCTCTTATGATTACTATGCTCTTATCGATTGATCGATGATTGAGTGGCAAACCAGTGGGTGCTCGAGGAATCACAATGGATGGTACTAATCGAATAAGTGGAGGAACCACACACGCCGAAGACAAATGCCCTGGAAGGTGCAAAATTGAACAGTGCCATTTGACAGTTCATTTATTTTACGAGCTACGAAGATATTTATTATCATATCCCGAGCAGGTTACAGGCCAGAACAAATGCTCCAAGGCGCAATAGGAAGGTTGCCAGACCTGGAGGAGTGAAGAAGGGTGGTATTATCCTGCAGGGACATTGATTCCAGAGTGAGAGGAAAGAAAGCAAGTCCACAGTTGTGGCTGCGTGACTCCATCTCACGATCTCTTCATAAATCATAATCTTCCAAAGTGTGAGATAGTACATACCATACCAAGAAAACCTTCCAGGTATCATTTTGTAAAAGAGTTGGTGTTCCTGTCCAAATGACAGAGACAACAAGCACTGACGAATACTAGGCAAAAAAGAGTTCTAAAACTACAACTTGGGAAGAATCAGAAAATACGAATTGGGACCTTATTTATTTCCACATCCTTGTTACCATCAAGGGTCACTATTTTTGAGACCAAGCGTGGAGAAATGCATGTCTGCAAAAACTCCAATGTATTCAAGAAAGTTTGAAATGAAGGACGAGATTTCAATGAGCTAAGTGGAATTTTGTGGTTTTTTAATGATTGCCCCCCCCACATAAAAAGACAGGACGAGATTTGACGGAAACGAAATCGTCGAGGAAAACCGACTAGGAATGCCAAGGCAGCACTTAATATAAAGACTGGTGGTCGATCCAGAGTATGGTTATACAGTTCCACCCATTCGTGCAGGAACACAGTGAATGCGTATGCATTATTCAGGACGAACATCCCAAAAGACCGGCATCGAGAGTTAAGAGGACATCCCAACGAGAGTCGCTGAAATCCATAGAGGATGCTCTTGCAAGTCGAGACGAATTATTTGAGATAGATCGATAGTTGAAAAATGTACCAAGGTTTGTAGCAAGGAAGGGTTAGAGAAAATTGTTTTTCAAAATTAATTTGACCAAAAAATGACTTGAAGATTGGTCACAACGAGAAAGTGTAAAGTACAAAGAATTTTTGGCAGTAAAAACAATCATATCAGTTCTTCAAATCTATGTTACCACTACATTTTCTAGCTTTCTACGAGAGAAAATGATGTAGGAAAAATGATAACGCTTAATTTGTAGTTGCGACCCGGAAATGTATAAAAGCATCTATATCCCTTTTATTTCCGATTGAACGGTTGATTGTTCATATTCACCCACTCACAGCGCACTCTAACTGCAAGAGCTGAAATCTTTAGATACAGTTTTACATTCAAGTCTTATGTAATTGCACGTATGAGGTCTCTACAAAATAACGCAATCCTGTGGCAGCAAATGTAATACTAGCTCGCGACATTCCTGCAGAAGGATTCCTCCGCAGCAACATACCATGTTTCGGATTTTACTCATTTAGTCAACGGGACTATAGTTAGAAATTACCTACAAACGGAAATTAATTACAACAAGTTAACTTCAATAAAGCCCGCAGCCAAAGGATTAACTCCACGCTCCCCAGGATGCAAGCCGGCTCGAATGGAGGCTAAAAGGTCGGATAACCGCCAAGCGTTCGATGAGAAAATAAAATTTAATTTGAATATGCCTTCACTGAGTATTTGTCCCTTAATTATAATTGTGCATCTCTAATACAGGTATTATTATCCTTCGCGAACAAGGGTTTACCATTTTGAAAAATCAATAATTCAAATTGTTGTTTAATGGACAATGCAAATCAAAATGTAGTCAATGAAGGTTCCAGTCTTTTTAGAAATTCATTATCCTTGCAAGCATTTTCTCAGTTTCAGCAAACTTGAAATGATTATATTCAGCAATCCTTCTTTTTCATATTGATAAAATTCATTATCCTACAAAAGCTTTGATTTCATTCTAGAAACTCAAATTGGCAAGGTAAAATTAAATACTGATTTCTGACCCCAAGTTTGACTCTAAATACAGAAACCCAAAGTTTATTATCCTTCAAAACTTCTGATCCACAATTTGTGTCTAGATTTTAACCAAACTGATAAGGAACTTCAAAATTCTACAAGGAAAAGGTTGAAAATTTCCATGAAAATTTCCCCATATAAAAATCACAATCATTTATTTAATAATTATGTTCAAAATATAACATAATACTTTACTAAGGATGAAATAAATTTGAATGTATTTGAAAGTTTGACTGGGGAAATTTAAGACAGGAGTGTGTAAATAAATTAATAACTTGCCAGATAAATCACTCGATATGCGGAAATGCGCACTCGAACCGGAAGTATTTCAGCCGCAAATCTGTATTATCCTGCGCGTCCCATCTCCGAAAAAACAATACATATTTACGAATTCGTAAAATCTGACAAGTGAATCGAATTTCCGATTGTGTTATAGATTAAAATATTTTGTAGTTTTGTTATTTACCACCTCATTCGATTTTTATATGAAATTTCTAGTATGATATTATTGTATATGTAATATTCGAATATGCCAGGATTTCATAATTGTTGTATAAAATGAAATGAAATAAAATAAAAATTAAAGTGTTGGGTTTAAAAATCAATTTCAAAAATAACGGACATAAATTCCTATTTTGTATATGCATTTTGCGTACTGAATATTCACATTCAATATTTTATCAATCAAAAAAGCATAAATTTTTCTTCATTGATAACTTAGATAACCCCTAAAGTCAAGAAAAAAGGTTTGAACCGGATATACCTTGGAAAATCCGTGGAGTACATGCACGAAAACCGGAAAAGTGATAAAATTTATTCCTTGCGCAATAAATATTCATTCAAACTTCAGGCAAATTAATTAGACTTTAAAATTGCGAGAATTCCTTCTTTCCATTCCTACTGACTGTCATTATATCCAGGCGTTTTCACATTCTTTCAATTTTATAACATGTTTTTTTTTTCACAGAAAGGATTTTCCCGGAAAAGTATAAACAACTTGTTAACTCGATTCAATAACAAGGCAATTCTGTTATTTCAATGTCAAGTAAGAACGTGGAAAAACCGAAATTCCTGTTTGTGCCCTAAGTTGTTTATTTATAACATCGAGGAAGAATCGACAAGAGCAAATTTATGTGAACAGTGTGCAATATCATGTCACGTGTCATGTCAGCATGAACCACTGAAGAGGGAGAAATCCTGAATGTTCGTCCTGTTAGTCCTGAACGAGAACGTTAGTGTTAGCTGAACGTGTGTAACTTTGATCTCGTGAAATTCAAGTTCTTCCTGCATACACACAGCAAGGATAGCTAGGTGGAAATTAAAGTGGAAGCCTGGAGCACAGGAAGAGGAAGGACGCATGTAGAGGGCGCCATGTCTGCTGTTGCAGGACGAGCAACGGGGATTTAATACGTGGAATATGAAAAATACGATAACGAGTTTCTTGCATGAAATACCTGGATAGCAAAAAAGGTAAACGTTGGGGAAAATGGCAAACGGTGGGTTTCATGGCGCCATTTCCGTTCTGTGTGTTTGTTAAGAGGACTTTTTCCAGGACTTTCAATGGCCAATTAATTTTTTATTATGGGGATATTTCTCGTTCTCAATGGATATTTCTCAAGACTGGTTTCTTATTATTTTGGTGTTAGAAAAAAAAATTGAAGAGGTTTTTAAATTACAAATTTCTAACAATCTGAATTAATAATTTATGAAATTGAAGTTTTGCATAAGATAAATTAATTAATTATATTAGTAGAATAGAAAGTACTTATCTTAGTTTTAATTGAGGGCAAACTTTGTATTTTCCCTCGATGTATTTACCATTAAATTCTCTCCAAGCAGCTTTCGGTGTTCCCACACCTTCATCATGGGAACACCGAAAGCTGCTTGGAGAGAATTTAATGGTAAATACATCGAGGGAAAATACAAAGTTTGCCCTCAATTAAAACTAAGATAAGTACTTTCTATTCTACTAATATAATAATTTATGATCGAAATATATTGGTTGAAAACTTTGACGGTTGAACTGGGTGGTATTCGGGATGAAATGAGATGCGAGTCCTGGCCGGGAATTGAGTTGATTTTTCCCGATCGGGCAAAAATAGGACGGCAATTTATGATGACACGTTTGAAAACTTAATAATTATTCGCAATGGATGACATTATCCACTTTAATCCTTAACCTTCGAGTTCAATGCTGCCTGAAACCTAACAACGAGTTGGCCGCAAAATTACTTTTTGTAATTTCATATTCAAGCAAAAAACGCCTAGCAAGGATAGTTGCAAATTGACAAAATTTCACCGCATAAATTTATTTTGTACAAACCACTGGAATTTTGTACACAAAATTTATCTACAAATCGGTCGCGGCATTTATCGTTGGCACCAATAAAAATCTCTCTTTGTTATCCCTCCATCTCGAAAATAATATTAAGAACAATCTGTGCGTGTGCTAAGAGATGCCTGCCAAAAGGAAATTTCCGCCTTCTAGATCTTTTGTTACAATCATCGAGAACTGCCATCTAAATCGGAAATTGGAAGGGAGGAAAAATTTGCGTGCCAGAAAGTAGTCATAAAAATATAACAAATATTTCATATATTGCATCGAGGCATGTGCTTGTTGAAGATGGGGAAACACAACAAGGATAATATTTCAGCATACAAATATCCGGCATCATTCCTGGAAATATCCTTAATTCGATTATGGTTGTAGCGAGGAGACGTAACTGCAACTCAACTACTAACTGCATACTCGCACAATTAAGCACTACTGTCTCAATTAATTAATTAATTAGTTAATAGCCTTGAATACGATGGTAGTAGTTTCGTCTTTTTAGAGTTGAACCTCCGACCAAAGGATAATTCAAACATTAAAAATGAAACAATACTAAATAGAAGACTTAATAATAGTTATCCTTTTCAAGTAATTGCAAAATTGTTGTTTTCGTAATTATTCAACATTTACAATGAATTTAAAGATGTTTTTACGTATAAAAAAACATGTCGATTTTCTCCTATATCATTTGTTAATACGATTAAAATCACAATTGGAATGATTCGCTTCAATCACTCAAATAAATATTTACCCATGTCGTTCTAGTGTTATATTTTAGAGCAAATAGTCAGATCCTGAATTAATATCTTACTAGTCCAATTAATTCCATCTTTATACAGTAAATTTATTAACTAAATTCCCCTTTGGCTTGCAGATTTTTGCTCATTTTAATTTCACTTTGTGTTTATTTACATTTTGACGAGATGAAAACACATGAAACGTGCGCACATTTTAAGCAAATTAATGAATTGTCCACACTTTTCTAGATGAGTTTTTTATGAGGAGCGTAGTACACAATTGCAGGATAATTACACAATTTCAGAAGAATTCCACTGTTTTATAATTAATTTTTATTGCAAAAAAACGAGAATTTGTTATCCTGACGAAAAACAACTTTCCTTCTAAAAAGTCTAGAAATTATTGAAGATAAGTAGATTATAAAAGTCTCATAAAATATTTTGTAATTACAGTTTCTGGAATTTTGTAGAGATTCTATGCAGTAAAAAGTAACTGAGGATTTGTAAGCATTTCTGACAAATTCTTAAATTCCAATTCTTTTAGAGGAAAATTGTAGATTTTTAAAACCACCAAAATCCTAACAAATTTCCCGAATTTAACTGTTGAAATTTTAGACATCCATCATTTGAATATCTTCGTATTAACATATCCTTTTATAGTTGAAACAACTCGTCTATCCTTTTTCGTGTAAGACCATATTTTTGATCAGAGATTGTGAGAACCTGATTGAAAGTAGTCAAAAGCTCAAGGAAAACACATCCCAAATAAAAACTATTCAGAATCTTAGCGGAAAATATTAGAAATGATTTGTAACTACGTCGCATGAAGTGCAGGCTGTTTTATATGCATCAAATCATTTTATTTGAGAGTTGTCCACCTTCCGAGAAGGATATTTGAATCGGAGGCCAGCAACCAACCGGAAGCTTTTTTATGCCAATCCTATCAAGACTACAAAATGAGGAAACAAATTTCAATTCGATAACGAAACAAACGAGAACCAGGAGGGTTCGTGAAAAGTGTGGCAAAGAACTGAGGATCAAGAACCGATTGGAAAATGATAGCCATGATTCATTGGTAACAAATTATCTAACGCGCGAAGATTTAGCACAGTCAATGTAAATGCCATTATCATGTAATTTACGCACTAAACCATCGAGAAAATAACACCAGTAATCTCCGATTTGCACACATCTCGCTAACTTTCGAAGATATCTAACATTCATCAACAATTATCACAGCTTATGTCCAAATTATGATCTTGTTCATTGGTCACTAATATACGAGTTATCTTTGGTAATCCTTGAACGAGTTGATGGAGAAACTATACGACACGCCGAATCAATTAACCACACAGGATCAAACACATTGAAGAGCAAAATGCACGGAATGCCATCAATGCTAGAGTGCCACACATTTCGAACTGTCGAGGTTCGCACATTTTCCTGGTGCATTAATACCATACACCATGGAGACGGCAAATTTCGTATTTATTACTCAAAATATCATAAACGTTTCGAAGGATGTAAATCAAAACAGATGTAAAATTGCAATGCAACATTCGAGACTGACATTTCTGAAATGGTCAACCGGTAAAAGTCTCAGTGATTGATCCCTCTTCATAAAGCAATCCTGGAGCGAACATATGTTACCAACGCACGTGATCGTAATAAAATCGTGTTTTTCCATAAATATTTCAACTTAGAATTTTGAGTGTTGTTGCATTGGCGCTGCTCTGACAACGCGTCCCAGCAAGTTGTTATTCTTCGGATGGACTAACAGACGTGGTGCAAACGTTGCCATCATGGATGGTGTACATTATCTCGAACGCGCTCGAATATATTCTCGAAGAAGCCATTAGCAGTGTCTTCGACGAAGACAAGGAAGAAGTTTACGAAAATACAGATTTTTCAGAATAAATACAAAATATCCTTGATATCCTTAAAATTCCATCGTTAAAAATTTGCTGACCCATAGAACAAAACGTTTAATTACAAATTTTAGCCTTAATCAAATACATTATTTTTGCAGTTGAATCTTGAAGACTTGTGTTTTCAACACTCAATCCTCAACTTCTACTTCTTCATCAACTAGAACGTCAACAACATCCTGTCAGGCATACACTGTGTGGTAGAATTCGGATGATTAGTTTTAAATCTGTGTTAATTAAGGTAAGAACGCGCCGCGTTCATCGTCGAATAAGTATATGATCACACATTTATTAGGTTTAATTAACGTTGATTTATGCCTCATTCTACAAGAATCGTTAGCGTGTAGCAAGGATACCGTCCTGAGCAAGCGATGTGTGAGGGACTGGGAGCAAAAGGCAGAAGAACAAATCCTCTACGCCGCGAGCTCGACTAGAGGATTTCCGAAACTTAAAACCATAATTCCTGGTTGCTTTCTGGGTGGCAACCAGGATTTGCCTTAAGCGGCAAGGAGCCATCCACCTTAATCATGTTATCGCATCGGGAGATGCTACCTGGATGATGTGGATAGGCGATCCGGGATAGGAGGATCGCATACAGAAACTATTTTCGTTTGCTGATTTGCGATGAGATAAGAATAAAATGAAAGTGATTAAAATTAACGAATAAAATTTGTCTTTCGTGAATAAAGAGTTTTGTAAAGAGCGAGAATTTTAAAAAGTGTTTTAACCTAATTAATTTACGTTTTAAAATACGAATAGGAATTTTCTATTTCAAGGCGAAGAAGCATGATATCCGGTTGTTAAATTTGAATTAAAGGGTGCTCTGAAATAGTCCTTAAAATGTTGAACTGTAATTCAAAAATTTTAGTCTAAAGTTAGAAAAAAGTTTGGTCCAACTTTAAAATAATAACGTTGATTCAAATGTTTCAAAGACTATAATATCTGATTAAATGGGATGAAGGATTATTAAAACAAAGATGGTAAAATTCTATAGTTTTCAAATTATTGTCCTGGAAATTGGTCTTACTTGAAGAACTATATAAAATACCATGAAATATACTGGGATTAAATTCTTCATTAAAATTATTGTTATAACTTCTGATTTTATGATTTTTGAAATTTTTGATTGTCAGTCAAATTTCAGGAATAAGAAATTGAAGATTTTTCAAATATTTAAGAACATATAATTTCGGGTATTTTATGGTCAATAATCATGAGTATCTTTTTTAAAAAATTCTAGTCAAAAGTATGTTGGATACCCAAGAAATTCAACAAGGAAGAAAACCATCCCAAGTCCTTATATTAGTGTTCACGCACGTACCACTAGCACCAACATGAACCGCATTATGTCAGTTCATGCAGTCATAATGGAAAATGGCTTTTCTGCATCATGCGAATTCTTCGCCACGCGTTCTTAACCGGGAAACTTAATTAACACGCGAAACATGCGCCATTAATACTTATATTCGCGATGGGAATAGCGTTGCAACGCGTCCAGCGTGTAAAATGCAAAAGACAGGTCTGAGACTTCACAATTTTCAAGAAAACCCAAATGCACGAATGCAATGCGTATCAAACTTGATGGAAGTAAATTGGAAGCATTTTTTTGCTATCTGCGGGGGTTACAGACCACGAAATATCGAATTTTTATTTGCTTTCAATTCCCATTTTTTTCCTCCCTTGAGAATACCACTAAGCAACAACCCATCCTGTAACGATTTCTCCAGTGACATTGGATATGTCCACATCGAGGTCATCAGATGCTTTTCATATAAATCTTGAGATCCTTTTCTACTAAAAAAGCAAGGATTTGCAAAAGAAGAGGAGTTCGTTCAACGTCGATTGCAAATGAAAAGAGAAAGAGTTTACTTGAAATTCCTTTGGCATTCAACAATCCTGCCGCGAGTATTTCGCGTTTTCGTGATACATTTAGAAATAACTTATTGCTTTATCGACTTTTCAAATCAATGCCGCCTCAATTGAATAGGAAATTGGAGGCCTTACCTGGTAATAAAAAAACAACAATTAGTAACATAATATTCAGACAAATACATTTCAAAAATTCATTAAGAACTATATTTAAAAATGGGAATTTTTGGATATCAAGTTTTCCTGTAGCATCTTTTGAAAGAAGAGATGTTAGAAGGGTTTTCATCAACCTAAAGCTATAAAACATCACTCAGGTTTGCGTCCAAGGTTTTTGCACCTAGTATGCTAAATCCGAAAAGAACTTTGATTGTGTCGCACGCTTTCGCGAGTTTTTCAGCGTTTCCTATTTATATTTAGACTTCATTCGGATAGTAGCACCTCCAACAGAAACCCAGGCCATCGAGGTCCAATTTAGGTTCTAATGGAGTTCTCATTTATTTATTTTTTTGAATACTAAAGCATTTCATGTGTAATTTCATCAGGACAGAGCGTAGAAGCTAATAATTTCTAAATTAATTACGAATGAGATACAACTTGCAGGAGTCAATTTGATGCGGTAAATTATTTGAGGTCGCGGCTGAATTGAGTTCGCACCGAGTTGACTGCCGCCGGAATAGCTAAATGGATGAAGAGAGGCGGCTGAGTGCAAAATACTCGTAAAATTGAGATATTGAAACGAAATACAAGAGGACGCTACCGCTGAAATGGAACCGCCAACGTCCGCCAAATTGGAATAGAATATTATAATTAAAACAAATATAAAACTGGTTAAGTTTGGTGGAAACCTACTTCAATTAGAAAGTTCGGGTTGGAAGCGGAAGTAATACCAATTTTAACAGATACAGCTTCATAAAAGAAAAACGAGTTAAAGGGAAATTTCAACCAATTGCCACAGCAACTAATACATTGAACATCTAAACAATGTTTGAGAAACAGGAATAAGTAGTTCAAATTTACAGTAATTTCATGTGACTCAAACAATATTAGAGCTTTCAGAAAGGATATAATATCAGGGTTAATCCACTTTGTTTCCGAATTTATCATACCTTAAATGTATTTTTAATAAGGAATAGAAGCTTATTTATGAAGGATAATGGAAGAAAGACTAGAAGTGAATAATCTGGCCCGAATTTCACCATTGATACCCGAGCCAAAAACTAATGGATACAGTTTAGTAGATTAGTTCGGAATCAATGAAGACTTGAGTCTCGTCGTCCCGCGAAATTTGAGAGTCAATTTTCTTCATATTTAGGAAACACTCAATTTTCAGTAAGATCACTCTTAAAACTAGGTCGTAAATACAATTTAACGCATGAAGCTACTTTGAGGATTTCATCCGGGACGTTATAAATTGAAGATTTCCTTCCTACACAGATTTCCCCAAAAATTCATAGATTTATTTTGGGATGTTGACTAAAACTTACCCGATTAATTGACAATTCCAATAATGTCTGATGTTTCCATCCTCGATATCATGGGATTCTCGATGGTAGAACTGACGACTTTCAAGGAGGCAAATGTCATTTGTCAATTAAAGCAGCGATCGAACTTATTGTTGCATCGAATGCATGGAATCGATTTTATGGCCATCAATTTATGTGCAAACTTGGCCCTCAATTCTGAACCCCCCAAAACGTATGAATTGGCATGTATAACAACCCCTTTCCCGGAAAACTCAACGAGTTGATATATGAGACTGCATAAGCGAAATCTCGCAATTAAGGACCAACCCCGATGAGAGGCAGCTTAAAGATTCTGGAAGGGAAAAAGGGTTATAACGACGTGTTGGGTAAAAACGTGACCTGAATGGATACTATCTAGGACAAAAACTAATTATACTTATACCTTTTGAACCGGAAATAATTGGTGAACGAAGATAAAATTTTGAAGGTTTCCAAATTCAGTTTTCAACAGAAAAAATTGAAGGATCCTGACACATTTGTTTTATCTTAATTATCCTTAAATTCTCATTTTTTAACATTCTGACTTGGTTTGGTTATATACTGACATATTTATTCATTGCAATCGCGTGTATATAAAGAGAAGTAAGAGGATAATTTAATTAGTCCAGCACGTTTTTCATTATGCTTCTTCCTGCTGCTTAGGGAACGCGTTCTTGAATAGCAGCGAAACGACGCGCATGAAGGATGAAGGCGATTCGAATATGACGACTTAATTAGTAATCTGAGTAATGGACCATTTATGAAGCGCCATCTATATACTTTTTATACGTCATTACGAAACATCCCTGATGCTGTTTCAACCACCACAGAATGCAGCATTCATGGGGGCTGTACTTGAGCGTTAATGAACCATCCAAGGATATCCTCTTGAAGAGTCCTGGCTGCCGACAGCTCTTTTCAAAATGTACCCATGAACTAATGAATGAAAGCCTACTCTGATTTATGACATGTTTCCTACTTTTTTGTCCCAGAATAAATCCAAACCAATTCCAAAATTGAATTTCACAAGCTATCCTTGATTGAGATTAGGCAGGTCCTGGTAAAATTATTGCTCTGTATTGTTGCTTATGCGTAATGAATACACTCTATGAAAAAAGTCGGAAGCGCGCATTTTTGATAAATTTTTAATCCTTGAAAAAGGAGTCGGACGTGAATATGAAAAAGCATAACTCTAATGTTTCTTCTCGTATAGCCCAAAAGAAAAAAATGTTGGGACGTAAATTTCGTTCCGTTTCGTTTTTCAGCTCCTTTTACGTTCGACCCGAAATTCCGTATTGCTGTTGTTTACACACTTTATGCTGGATCAAGTCGAACTAGGAGTTCCCAGCTGGTGCCAGAAGCGCAGCAAAAGAGGCCCAATAGGGAAACTTAGACCTCTCCAGCGAAGTCGAATGCCCTCTTCTTGGACGGGAATTATTTATAAATCCTGGAGTGCGTTCAGAATGGTCACCCGGGTGACACTTGGGTGACTCTTACCCTCACTGAGGCGTTCAGAAATGTTAACTGAGTCACCCGAGTGAGAATCACTCTGTCTTTCTGAACGGCTAGTTGATCACCCTGGGTCACCCTACAGCAACCCGCTTCTGCACTCGGTGAAGAATCACTCGACATGCGCACTAAGGATATTGCAAGAAATGGCGGGTGATTGCTGTAAATCAATCAAAACGATCAGTTGAAATTTACCGCCTACATAGCATAGAATAATTAATTTATCATATTCATCGTCTAATTACTTCTCTATAATGAGTTTCCCTAAGCAATCTCAAAATATTTTAAATTTTACATTCATTAGAATTGAAATAAATGTTGGAATCACAAAATAGACATTAATTTATTAATTTAAAAAAATGTGATGCAACATACATAGGGCAAACCGGGAGAAAATTAAAATTTAGAATAAAAGAACACAAAACAGACAAAACAAACAGAGGGAAACATATACTATTCAACAATCACAACATAGA
>JARJDZ010009111.1:0-29431 GCA_030264555.1 Aleochara sp. GC000083 | reverse complement strand
TGCGATTAATTATATTGCCCCCCGGAGGAATGGTGCTCGTTGCTGGACGTTTTCCCATTTTTATCGCACACAACTCGTCGCTCGTTTGCCGGATAAACAACAATAGTGCAGCCAGGCAAAAGCCGAAACGTGATTAACAACGTGCTCCAATCGATCCATCATCAAAGTGCACTCGATCATTCCCAGCAAATTCATTAACAGCAATTCGTGTGGTTCTAAAACAAGAAATCAAGTGATCAGTACAAGATGCATTGCAAAAGTTTGTTTACATTTGTTGGCGTCATTGCCATAGTGATTACAATGTGTACAGGTATGTGATCATCATTAATTCAATAATCTTCCGGGATTTACATTGCTGACTATTCAATAATGCAAATTTACAAACATTAGTTGTGATTTTCCATGCATTTTTCATGTGGAAACTAAAAGCGTACAGACTCATTGCAGTTAAATTAATTATTGCTAACGCTATGCCTTTCGTTTCGTGATTTGTTTATCTGATGGTGAAACAAAACAATAATATAAAACATTCAATTCGATTTTTGAAATACGTTCAATGTTTGCGCAAAATTGAATGTAATTTGTTTACGTACATTTAAATTATAATTAAAGTACTCTCTAGTTTAATAAAATAAATGACAAGCGTGCTTATAAACGAATGAATCGGATCGTTATCCCAATGATTCGCTGCCTCATTTATCCCGATTGAATTCGCATTTCCAATTCGCGATTTCCAATCAGCCATGCGAATGATAGGCACTGCGTGCGAAAATTGGACAATACCCAATTTCGCAAACGTCCCAAATGCAGCATTCGTAATTCAATCAAGTTAAACGCAAACAAAAACCCTGTGGAAAAATAATTGCGAAAAACTCAGCGAATTCATTCACAGAAAACAATACAAACGATTCAGAGTACAAGAGAATACCAAAAAAATACATAAATGGAATCTGAATTATTCATTGTTGATTGGAAATTGGATTTTTGCTCTTCCAATCAAAAACGACGCAATACTAAAAGTTAATCAGCTTCATCAAATGAACATATTACGCGTAATTACAGGTATTTTTAAACAACTAAGTTTGTTTTCGTATTCGACAATCAGAATTTTCTTATCGTTCGATTTGTTCTTTGTTTGTTGTTGTTAAGGTACCGAGGATAAAAACACCGTGGACGCAACAGCTCCGGGAATTTCCAGCACAATGGGCAGTATGCATCCAATGCCTCCGATGAATTTCCCCGCATTTCCGGTCTTCGATTTCAGCAAAGTGCTCTCATCGTACTTCGAGCAAATGCAAGCCTTTCACCAGCAGCTCGCCAACAAGTAAGACATCTCGACTCAGTTTTCCACGCGCCATGGGAAACACGGCCATTTTACAATGCCTAATGACGTTTTCCCATGGAAAAATTAATGGATTTCGCAACTTCGCTGGGTTAATTTGATAAGCCGCTTAAAGCTAAGAGCACCATTGAATGAATGCCTCCCTGGAGGGACGACTTCTGGCTTTAGGCGCGAGAGTTGACTAATGGCGTACTTAGTTAATTGCAAAAATGGTGAAGGAAAATACGTTTTTCACTTGACTTGTTTCCGCTTTTGTTATTTCGCCTTATTGAGTTATTTCGAGCCAATTTGTTGAATGTTTTACAGAATTACAAGACGTGCAAATCGTGAATCTATCCTCTTGTTGTTAAATTGTGATTTGAGATGAAATTGGAGTTACAATTTGAAGATTTTTCCTGATAACATTCAACAATTTCAATGGCAATTTTATGAGCTTTGGTGTTGGAAACGAAATTCTTCTATTTCTAGTCCTAATCTACATTCATACGCTTTCACAAGCAAGCAATTAGATAGCAATGCCCAAGCAGAATCATCTCTTTCCTATGATGCACCAAGGTAAGATTCTTTTCTTCGCTTTTCTCTGCCGTTGCAGCGCAATTTTCGATGCCATTTTGCGAAATTTGAAAGCAGTGTAAAAGCGCTCTAATCCAATTGAATTGCAGCATAAAGAGTATGCAGGAGAACATCCTCAAGCAGAATGCGGGCGCGGGTGGTGGCTACGCTCAATACGGTGCCGGAAGCGGAAGTGGCTACGCAGGTGGATTCGGTGGAGCTTTTACGGGAGCGTTTCCTGAGGGCGCGCACGGTGCATTTGCGTCTGGATCAATTGGTCCCGGTGGTGCTTATCAGACCGCTGCTGTTTATCCCGAAAATTCGGTGAGTACATAAATGGTTTTTCCTCTTCAAGAGTTCCTAAAATTGGAAAAGTTATTAAATTCGTTATTTGCAAAGAAAATAAGCATTGATTATCAATCAATCATTTTGGAATCATTTCATGGTGAACGAAAGAAAATTGATTGTTTTGTTTCGTAAGTGGGAGAAAATCAATTGGATATTGTCACCTGGATCTGGAGTAAAACGCAATTTTCATGTTTTCCAGGCGCAACCGAACGTGGTGAATAGATTTACTGAGACGGGAGGCATCCCTGCTGATGGGAAACCGTACTTTTACGGCGTAATGTCTTCCAGTTCGAGTGGAACGTCGAATATTGATGGAAAAGTCGTCGAGCACCATGACGCCCAAACCGTCGTCAACGACAACGGGAAAATTACAACCTACAAGGTGAAATCTCCATGATTTGTACATAATTTAACTTCTATAATGTTAATGTATCGTCTATCAAGCTATAATTGAGGATATTTATCTGATACTACTAAGGAGTAAACTGTTTTTGAGCAACATGCAAAATTTGATATATGAAACTCTCTCTATAGTGATCCTCCAGGTCTTATGGAGCACTTAATCTCATACCAAGGGTTCTTCATAGTGAGACGATGAACATTCATTCCGTACTTAGCACATTTCGTAGCCACAATGCGGATGATCATCCTCTGATTATGTCTGCCAGCATTCTTCCCAGCTTCCATCCTCATTTCGCTTTGTGCGCGCTGCCATTCGACGAAATCATCAAGCAAATCCTCCAGAGACGTCTTGTCTCGCTGTACTGCAAGACAAGAGGCACGAAATTGCTCCTGGAGAAAATAAAAATGAGAATTTAGAGTTTTTGTTGCGTTGGCTTTGTCGCCAAATATTACCATTTCATTCGGAGGGTTTTCATCAAAATGGGAGCCATCCTCGACGAGAAAGCTTCGCGACGAGACATGATGAACGAATTTAAGCGTGAACGACGTTGAATGGCGGCGTTAAACCGATTTGAGATTGTTAACACAGTCTTTCTTCCATGTCCTCCTTCAATTTCGTCGTTTTCTTCGTAGGGTGCGACTCCAAGTTAAAATTGTGTGCGAAAAGTAATAACTTCTAAGATTTCCACGTCTAAATGCATCAGCAACTCCTGAAATCACATTTGTCACCATGAAATTGTTGTATGAGGAAATTTTTAAAGCGATTTACCTGACTCGTTTCACTTGGTGTTTCCGGTGGTTGGTGGTTGTTGCCTGGGCTATGATAAAGCGTGATTTATCCCAGAGCATGGGATGAAGTCGAGAATGAGCAATCCAAATCGCGTACTTGTTGAGCCTCCCTCGACGCGTTCGCCTTAATCGAATTTAAAGTTTGCGCGCAATTGGCATCTCGCTTCCAAACGAAACAGCCATCTGCGTCGTCCTCGAAAAATAACTTGTTGCATCCCTTCAACGAGGACGAGATCAAACCGCTACATTGTCACGGATGGATTTGTGTAGGCGTGCTGTGATCCACTTGTTTACAACTTGAATGCCTAGCAAGCCGCAAAAACACGCATCCAAGAACTCCTCGTGAAGCGTCCAAGACACCTTGAGTTGGCAGGCAATTTCGCTATGAGCGCGACAAAGTTATTCCTCAGCGAGCTCGCAATCGTTTGATCTTCCCTCGTAATTTGAAACTTTGCGCGTTCAAGGCATCAAAAGCTGAAGTTCCTCGTCCTAATTAAGTTACCGGATATACCCTGAAAATTGGCTTTGAATCAAATATGAAAAATGTTATGTGCAAAGTTATACAACTAATGCATACCTCATACCTATAGTTATAAACTGTTTCCTCAGCGTTACGTGACGATTTTCTTATGTAAGCCAAACGTTGTGACAAAGTTTAAAGAAACTTCTAATAAGAAACTTTGAATTTGAAAATGTCATAGCCAACTCATGTTTTTCTTCATTTACAACGTATTAATTAGCTTTTTCCAGCTTCCATGAGCATTATCAGCAAATTGCAAATCCAGCAGTAGTAATAATCATCGATTTTCTACGTGCCACAGCTATTAATCGCTGATTATCAGGATTCGCTCGTCGACTACGAAATCCCCGGGATTAAACAACCCGTATCATCTGGAGGAAGGCCAAACGAACGGTACGTGGACGATTATTGTTAATAATATACGTTTTCATTCGTGCTGGCAGCGTCGAGGAAATTGGACCACAGACGGAATTAATTGTCTCATCTATATTGCATCATAAATGCTCCATGCTAATGTTTATTCCAAAGCCATTATGATCCCTTCAGCTCCCTCACACATCCCTCACCTCCAGGCAGTGATTCTTCATTGCTTCGCAGCCTAAAACACCATCCATCATTATTCATTGTCATGCATCCCAAGGGTTGGTGCGAACAAAACAAAACAGCATTACCATCAGCTTGCCTAATGTACATTTCCATGGGGCCACTCAAAGGAATGCTTAGTGTCATTGTTGTTCGCGTGAATCAGCTATAATCGTGGACGTGAGCAAAGCAGCACAGAGAATTAACTCGAAATCTTGATGGTGGGCATCACATGTTTCCAATGTTTTCGTCGCACTACGTAATCGTATGCAGCAATGCCTGAAACGAGAAACAAATCATCACCTGCACCTCATAATTATTCATTCATTCAGCTCGTTTGCCTCGGAGAATTTGTTAAAACAAAACCGAAGTGCACGAACGTAATTACATACCCAGTAATTGTTCACTGATTGTATCGCCCAATATGATTTATAGATGTTGAATGTTGTTGCCCTGTTGTATTCTTATTGGAAACACCACACACAATTCGTTTTTACCGTGTAATTAATGTATAAACAACGAGAAGATGGGAAAACAACGAATATTAAGCCAGCATGTGATGAATGCGTGTTGTGTTCGAGTACTTTGTGAAAATAGCAAGCAAAACAACACGAGATTAGACCAATCACGACTGATTGCCCGATTAAATCTATCGTTTAATTGTTTTAAGCATCCGGGGACATTAACATGGCATTTTTATTATATAATCTTATAATTAAGAAAATTAACATCATTAGTTTCACTATGCGGGCATTGTACATACTTCCAATTTGAAATCATAATTTTCGCGCGCTTCCAAACGGATGGCGCTGAGTGCAGCGTTGCCAAACATACTATGCAATAAGCGCCGCCCTTATTATTGAATTATTAATTAAACCAACAATATCCCAATTCAAATTTTATTGCAATACGATACAGAATTTAAATCTAATTCGAATACAGTTTTCGGTTTGAGAAAATTCAATATATTTAAGAAGATATTCGAAATTTACTATTTGTGCGTTATCTTCACACCTGCAGATAGCGTCATAGCGTTATCGGAAGCAACGGCTGCAGCGGCCATTCCGGCTTCTGACCATTATATGCACTTTTCTCGTTGTTAATCGGCGTCCTAGCGTCCATTTTGTTCAAGTGTGCAAGCGGTGCAGGGTGAAAAGTGGCTGTTCCCGGAAAATCCCAGTGTGAAGCTGAAATTCATCCAGGAAAACGTTGTTAATCAGGTTAGTAACATTTTGTACCATCATATAAGCGTTTTTCTGCTGGTTGGCGTGAATATTTGTGTGCAAATCCGAGGCGGCCGGGGGACGCCGACCATAGCGTCTCCTCATTTATGAACCGGCAAACTATTAATTATCGATTCACACGTACATTGCCGCATTGAATACGAAGCGTGATCAAGTAATTTAATTAGGCGTAGGCGAAAGTTCGGGTTTCATGGGTTTTCTCGGCGCCGGAGGATTCGCAAGGATCCCAGCGCCCAAGGATCGCGTTTCAGGGGCTTGCGAATTATTTGCACATTTGTATGCTAAGCTCTTAACTATGGGGTATAGTAGTTGAATGCTTCATTAAACGGTATTTACGCAGTGCTCAAAATAAAGGCGCTGGCTTGGGGCGCCTAAGCTGGGGCTGAATCCTTGGCAAATGTTGATTTATATTTCACTCTTTGACTATCCGCGCATCATCTCGTCATGTTTGCTTCGTTTTTTGTGTATTCCGATGGCTGCAGCAACGTGGAATTGATGTTGCTGCACCAGGAGATACCTGGGGCTCTCAGAATGTTTGCACGGGGAATTTTATACGCGCTGGGCCCAGCGAAATGTAAATAGATGTAAATCCACCAGATTATTCAAATGCTCTCCAGCCAAACTCGCATCTACGAGCGCAGAGTGCGAGTGAAGTCGTTCAACAAAGTTGATTTCTTGCCTGTAATATATTCACGCTGATGTACGCAGTGATTCGATTACAATTGTATGCACTTACATGATGTATTTCAATGCAAATATCAAAACGACATGGTCAGAGAACCCTAAGTAATATTAACATTTCTTCCTAGGTAAGGTATTCCAATTGGATCAGTTGAGCGGTTCCAATTTGTCGTTGATCTGCTTGCCGGGATGATTGAGCGCTACGTATGACGGTGTCGTTTGGGGCCACACCGAATTCGGATGGCATCTGCACGGCGTCCATCCGCTCAGCGGTGATTGCGTCGGACGTCCGTACTCGCGTCGATACCACGGTACTGGGTTCTGCTGATAATTCCAATTGCCATTCCACGTATTGTACTTGGTGTACGTATTGGGATATCTGCCCGCATTGTCCACCGGCAGCAGCGGCTTGAATTGGATGTTGATGACGCCGAGCCCCAACGACGGCTGGAAGCCGTTGCCGTTCCTCACATGCGGCCGCGGCTCGTGGAAGTCCCCCGCGTTCCCTACGAGCGGCGGCTGCACATCGACGAAGCTGCTGGGGGCATTCGTTACGCCGCCGTAGCCCAAGACGATCGGCACGTCTGGAACCTGCTCATCCTGCGTCGACGATGCCGGGTTCTTATCACCGGCGGCCTCGTTGGTATTCAAAGTGGCTTTCACTTGGACGACGACGTCGGCGATGGGCTCCTTGCCGCCGCCGCCCCCATCGCTCTGCGTTGTATTACACCCATCAGACGCACAAATTACGCTGATCTTATCGCTATTCTCAGCGGGGCGCTTATTCGCTTGGAGCTGGTGCTCCTGCACGTAGCGGCGCTCCAGCAGCGGTGGTTTATGCTCGCCGAAATCACCAAAGTCCAAATTGCTTGCTGGTCGCAGGCCCCATGTCGCCGCCACTGAAAGCGTCCCATTTTTGACCGTCGCTTGCAACAATGGAATTTGAGCGAATTTGATGCGGGGTACTCACCCTGGTGGACGAGCAGAATGCTCACGATGGCTTGTCGTGTGCGGCACTTCATTGTCTCGGAGGTACTGAGCGCCGAGAATTGACGCCGTGCAAAGACATTGCACCTTATAGCGTGACAATATGTAATGAAATCGCCTGTCGCTTGGAAATCGGCAGCAATCTGAGTCGCACACATTATTTCATCATTTCGCAAACGTCGTTTACTGAGCACCTTGATTGCAAATCCAAGGTTGCGCATATTAGAGAAATAGAAATCTTCATCATTTTTTGCATTCATTTTGCTACTGCTATGAATGAATAATTGACATGTTTTTCATGTTGTAACACATCCGGAGTGTAATAACCAAACTAATACTCCCTTTGTTTCTTCCTTCCAGAACGATTTCCAAGGCGTAGCAAGCTGTGGAGATCTTTTGCAACCTGTAGGAAGATATCTTCCTCCTAATGCTCAACTTCTTTGATTGAACAATAAAAGTAAGCTTCATTTTTGTACTTATAATTTTGCGATTGTTGTGCATCCAACCAATCATCATTTAACACATTCAAATTTTAACCAAACTAATTAAACCCTTCCAGAACCGTTCAAAGATGTAGTGAGCTGTGCAGGTGCTGTTTGTGAGCTGTGGAGATGCTGTTCGTTAGCTGAGGAAGTAGACATCAACCCTCAAGTTTCTGCGCAGTCCATTTCTCTTGATTGAACGATCATGTAAGTCGCATTTCTCATTTTTCTACCATTGCGCTTTATATTCTTGTCGAAAACAACACACAGGCAGTAAACTCGGAACGTGCTCGAGTAAAATCATTAATTTTTGCAATAATGCATTAGATTTCGCTATGAAATGACGCAAAATGGGAAATACCATTCTTGAGCAAAAACATTCGAGTAACAACAAACTTAATGAGTCCACCTAACGAATTAAACGACTTGGCATAAAAACTTACAAATCCGAGTATTCAGCGTTCATAATAATTTATTTACACAAAGAATATAATATAAAAAATACAAATTGAGGCATTACAGTCATTAATATATGCTGGGCAACAAACGAAACTATATCATATTTCCATATCTTGAACACCCAGTCTGAGATTGCAATCAATTCCACAAAAGCCTTGTAGTATATTACACAATTCACGTGTACCTTAGGACCAATTAACGCAATTAATAGAAACAATTGCTTTGTACTTGTACATAGAGAGCGCATCCAACCACACGAATATTCAGCAAATTAATTGCATTGAAACACGTCCGTCCAAATTAGTTGTGGCAATCGCAAAATGATGCAAATGTCGTGTAAAACAGTCGTCGAAAATCCATATCTTACAAGCTAATCAGTTAGGCTTACAATTAGTGTTGTCACACAAGAGATTTCAATTGAATATTGAGATTTGGCACATGAAGCATTGTGAGGAACATATCATCCTTCAGACATATCTGGTTAGCTGTGCATAGAAGTCCTGCAGGCAGGCTTGCAGCTGTGAAAAGGTGGGTCTCTCTTCCACACTCATTGCCCAACAGTATGCCATCACAGCGAATCTGAAACAGAAATTATCAATGTTTTGATAGGATGTATAACATTATCTTCTTACAATTCATCTGGACAATTGATAGGTTGAGCTAAACGGTAGCCATCCTTTAGATAAGCGGCCATTTCGAATGGATCAATTTCAATGTAGGGCTGCTGTGCTAATGTGGTCAACTCCCATAGGAGCACTCCAAATGACCATACATCCGAACTTGCTGTAAATGTCTTGTGCAACAAGCTTTCTATAGCCAGCCATTTCACTGGCCGGTTCTCATTATCACCCAGGCAATGATAGTCGGACGGAAACAGATCTCTTGATAATGCATTATCAGCAACTTGCACTTGCAATTTGTCATCGATTCTAAAATCCACAATAGTCATGTTAGAGGTTATTTCTGCAAAACTAGTTGAATTATTTTGCATGTACTTACATGCAATTTCTTGCTGCAATATCCTTATGCAATAAGTGCTTTTTATGCAGATATTGCATTGCTGCAATTACTTGTAGTGCCATGTCAACTACCTCCTGAGTGGTCAAGGTGTGCGCAACTCCTTCAATGTTGCTCTTGCACTTCTGCAGGAATACTTTCATATTTGAATAGTTCCTATATGGATATAACAAGTATGGGGCTGTGTTGTCCTCTATTGAAACACCCAAAATAGTGAGGATGTTCTTGTGATTCAATGAATACATGGACATTCCTTCCTGGAGCAACAGGGAAATCTGTGTTTGAGAAGCATGGTCAGTCGCAGTCTTGATAATGACTTCTTCTTCAGCACCCATGTCATTTGTATAACTTCCCAGGTAGACTCTACCAAAGGTTCCCTCAAGTATAACGCTATTTAGGCTGACTCTACATCTAAAATTCCAATTTCATTAGTGTTTGAACAATTTAATTGGGTCTTATTTTAGCTACCGTTTGATTGTGAGCTCGGCTATACGTTCACGTAGATCTTTGGAGCGTTCATCAATCAGGGAATAGCTAGGCATTCTCCGGAAACTACCGTACGAGGAAGTTGCTGGGGCGTTTCGTGGAGCGGTCGTCAAATAGGCTGTATGCGTGGGGCCGCTATTGTTTTTCGGCGTCCGCCTTGGCATTTTATGCGTCTTCAGATAGCAGGCAATCAGGCCGATGCTAATCAGGATGAGCACGAAGCCCATGGCGCAGCCTACGGCCGTGTAGAAGATGTTCGTCGACTTGTATTGCTTCGATAATGAGTCCACTTGGACGTGATTTCCGAGGTGGTTCTCCATCTTCATGCACACCTTCTTCCGGTGAAATGTTAATGAGGTGACATTGAGCGGCGTTATTGTGATGTTCACTTGGATTGTGACGGTAACGTCGGCCGCGATTACGCCCGAACATGGGAGGCTGACGCTGAAAGTTTGCGTTGTAATTGGCACTGAGCCTGTGGGGGTGATGTTTAATTTCGGCTGGCCGCTTGCAATCGGATTAGAGACCTCCACGCCAATCGAATAGGGCAACTGAAAGACATAGGTATTATCTCGTTCAAGTTGATTAAAATTCACTTACTGGTCTGCTAGCGAAACTTTCCCAGGTGAAATGCAGGGCGTCGATTTTCGGTGGCACTGGGACCACGAAATATGTAGCTTGGTCGTTTACAGTTCCATTACGAACATAGAACAATTCCATTTCAAGTCCTGAAACAATTTAATATCTTCATTCACTTTTTTCATTCAAATTTGATGTTATTATTTGTTCTTGTTTCTTATCTTTTGAAATCTACATAAGAGAACCTGTTTGAGATGTAAACTTGTTTGCTGTCTGAAAATTATACGGGCAACATTTCATGGAAATTAATCCACCGTGAAATCATGCATCTAATTAGATCAATTAACATCGCCGCAATTCCTCGTTGTTAAACAGCGCTCCTCGTTTAGAATTTACGATTTTATTTATGTTTCTACTTGCGGTCGATGCTCCTATTCGCATTACGCATGCGCTTCATGCCCATCTGGGAGCACAACTAATCAAAATATTTGTTGTTGTTTTGATTAGCCGGATTTGCATACTTGTTAAATTGCGATTGGGACTTACCCAGAAGCCGGTGCACCTCGGAAGCGCTCAGGTAGAGATTCAAGTAGGCATCCACGTCGTGCAACTGCACCAGGAACATGTAGAATGCATATCTGATAATGCAAAACGACTTCGACATCATCGTCGCACAGTTCCCCAATCAATATTTTTACGTTTGGCGCTCTTGAATAGGGTTCTAACTACACATTTCTTTTGTTTTTCTGTGATTGTTTGCGGGCGTTACATGATTTTAGGTTAGAACGTTGCAAACTGGCCCGACCAGCCGATGTTATTGCTGGAAACGTGGAGGGAGTAGGTCTGGAGGTAGCGCTACCTATTCTTGCCATGTAAATTTTTCGTTTGGCCTTCAAAGCAGGTTTAGAGGTCTTTTTCTGTCATTTACTGTCATTTTGAGATTTCATTGGCGTGCACCATGCGTGCACTTTGTAACTCCCACCCACCCAACATTTCAAGACCCCTTTTTAGCACACTACTCCGACGCCACTGACTGAGCGACCACGAAGAACCTTTTATGACCCTTATGTAAATAGACACTTTTTCGAGTTAGCGCTCTCTCCAGACATTCTCCCTCCACGGCTGGAAATTCACTGCTTGTGCGCGTTGATACGAGAAGCTGAAGAGAGCACCGCTTGCGTGCAGGCCGTTCCGACCACAAAACGAGCGCAGCCATATCGCTCGATCCTTCTTAGATGTTATTACAACACGGCCGATGAGAATTCTTGTGCCCCTCGAGCATTTGAGCCGATTTGAGCCAATGCATAGAACGACAGAAATCAACGCCCCAAGATACTCGCTGAAGAGGGTGAAATGAATCAGCCCCAGGTGAAATTTACCTATAATTAAGTCATTGGACTCCGGGAATTGTGAGTAGATTGATTCATTTTCAAGTAGAGTAGCCAGTTTGGGCGAAATCTGGATCTTCCATACAGAACATATAGTTGACGTGCAATGGGTTGCCTAACTCAACCTCCACAAACTTATAAATTCAAGGCATCTAACAGTAAATACAACATCGGCTTTATTAACGCAACGCATATGGCTATCAATTAATGGATCTTGCGCTTGATGGTTGATTAGTAATTAAGCGGGCAGTTCGTTTGATCTGTGCGTATGAAATAGGCGCGATCGATTCCGTACGAATCCAATATTTTATAGGCGGTTTCAATGACAGCGAATGAAGGTGAACGACTTCTTGTGAGAATCCATGCGTTTTCTACGGACGTAAAACGAGATTATTTATTCATAATCCGACTGATACGTGCGCTTCGTACTCGTGCTGAAGAATCCGAAGTTGCTGCATGACCATACGATTGAGTAATTTTCGTAATCCGTTGCCAAAATCCAATAAGGCGCCGTAAAGTTCATAATACCTTCAAAAGAAATCAATCAACTTTTGATCGACCGAATTTCCATAGTTGGGAAAACTTCAAAGTTGTCAATACCCACCTTGCAATGATGGGAATTGCACAGACAATTTGCCAAAATCCGAACGACTCACAACATTTCCAAGACCTTCAATCGTCGATTCCATTCCAGTACTAAAAATGGGAAAATATTGATCGATATTTTTTGTGCAATTTGTACTTACATAGCACTCGTTTGTTTATTGATTATTGCAATTTCTCCACGCTCCGTTAGGTCATAATCACCCGTAACGCACTTGCCCCCAAATTCGAAGAGTGCAAAATAACGTTCAGCTTCATACCATTTACCCAGATACTTAAATTAAGTCAAACAATGGCGGCAGAAAAAACAAATGTATTATCACCAGCATACAAATCACTTGTATAAATTTGCAAATTATTCGTACCTTGTCAGCGTCGAAATGAGACATTGTTGGTAGATTGGGACATGGTCCAATGAAGGGCACTTGGCTCTGGATGATTAAGACATCGAGGACCATCAAAAGAATGATTGAAAATCGTATTTGTTTCATTCTCGTAGTTGTTGTTATTGCAAATATGTTGCAAATATGTAGTTGCAATGTTGTTGATGACTTGCGAACTGAAGATTCTGGCGCACATTGACCAGAAGAAGGTAGGTCAAGATGTAACGGTCTTGACGCGTCATGGAATGCCATCAAAAATTTAATTTTGCATCCGTAATGAAAGTAATAATTAGCAATTATTGGGGGATAGCAAAGAAAACATCTTATTCGAAATATTTGATGTATTAAACGCATAAAACGAGTTTAGTTACACCGCGGCTAATAAATAAATAAATAAAATATAAATTACTCATTATTAGGAAGTGCAATGGCAGCGCATTGTTGCTAAAATTTCTTAGTTAGTTGTCTAGGACTTGACGATATTCTCCTCAGGCTTCGATGCCTCCTCCTTGTTCAAAATAAGTTCGGCAATGGTCACAACCGGAGTAGGTTTGACTTCTTGAAGTTGTTGTACTTTTTGTGGAATTTCCAATTCTTGTACTTTTTCAACTTTTTGATCTTTGATGGGTTTTTCCTCCTCATGTTTGATAGGTTGCTTCTCTTCTGGAACTTCCGGTTCTGGAAGTGCATCACTAAGTGGAGCTTCAGCTGGTTTTTCAGCAGGTTGCTCCAAGGGTTTTTCAACTGGTTTGACGATTTCTTCAACAATCGCTGATTCTTTAATAATTTCAGGTTTCTTGATTTCTTCAGCTTGAATCTCTGAAGCAATTTTTTCACCTTGTACTTGTTCCGCAGCTACAGGTTTGATTTCCTGTGCCTCATGAACCACCTGGGGCTTGACTTCCTCTGGAGTCTTGATGGGTGCTTCCTTGTCAGCATCGACAATCCCAGCGGTACGAAGACTCTCATCATCGCGTTGATCACCTCCGGTGTATTCCGGAACCGTGGATTGGGCCGTGATGCCATTGGCGGCATTGATATCGGAAGCAGCGAGGTAGCAACCTTCTTGGTCGGTCTTCACGAAGAAGGTGCGGCTGATCTTGAACTTGTCCAGGATGCCGTAACCCTTCTGGAGGACGTTTCCGCTTGGGAGGCGTTCACGGGTCATCAACCAGGCGTTTTCTAAAAAGGTAAGCAAAAAATGACTTGAGTTATAGGGTTAAAGTTGAGAACTTACGAGTGTGAATTGGGCCGAATCCATTGCAACTCCAGACGACGGCGTAGTTATCGTAGTCGGTCTCCAGGACTGTGAGCGTCGTCTCCGTGGGAATTGGAGTTGTGGCGTACTTCACGTGGATTCTACCTTCGTCGCCCTTGCCGAGGAGCTCCATGTTTCCGTTGATGATGCGTTTGACTCCAGTCCTGAAAATCCAAGACGGTTTCAGCATGACAACGAAGATTCTTCGGAGGAGGATGATTCTGAAGATCAAGGGTACTTACAGTCTGTTGGTAACTTCGTTGGAGACGTAGATGCGACCACTTGGTGCTTTGGCATAGTCGGTAACGACGCATCGACTGACCACTTCGGTGAAGGTGAAGTAGCGCTCGGCTTCGTACCACTTCCCCAGGAAGCGGTTCATGTCGAACTCGGTCATCGGAAGGTATTCCGGACACCAGCCGACGTTGGGTATCTGCGCGTGCACCGCGACCATCGTCGTGGCGATGAGCACCAGGAGTTGGACGCACTTGTTGTGTCCGGCCATATTTTGCCTTGGGGGACGGTTTCAGATGATGATGGTTGTTGTTTGGTGTTGGCGAGCGCAATGCGGCATCCTCTCGCCGGATGCGCGCTTTTATACCCGTCAACGAGATATTAAAATACCGCTTTTCCATGCGCTGATGAGATGAACTCTCTTCGCGCTCACCAAATGCCCGATGGATGAAAATGAAAACATCCATCATTAGTCGTCTCTTCTTTGATTTGCATATCATTAACGCGCCAACTCGCCGCGTTATCTCGCGCGGATGATCTCCATGGAGTCCACCTCTGGTGATGGGCCGCCGCCGCCAGGGCTCTTGGCTTGATATCGGAATGCGTACGAATGATTTGTGTGCGTTTTATCAATTCGTCTGCGCTCTCGGGCGTTTGTTGTAGTTTCGTATTTTGCATAGAAGGCAATGCCCTACGTTGGCCTTCTGAACTCAATCATCAGTCGAACAACGGTTCCGATCTCGAACGTTGATAAAAGTCAATGGCAGCGTCGTCGTCGTCGTGATCATTTCATCATCATCGCAGGCTTAGAAGAAGGAAGCGCCGAAGATGTGAAGAACCACGCAGTCATTATTTATTAGCGCGCATCGTAAATTATTTCTATGCGATTGCCTTTGCTCTTAGTTCTTGGTTTGTTGTTGCCCCCTATTTGGTGGAATTGTACCGTATTTTGGTTTCGAATGTTGCGTCGAAGATGGTCGATGGAATATTCAAAACCGAAAAAAATTTGGAAGTGTGTCGATGTGTTCAATATGTCAAGATTTGACGAGTGGATTTACCAGAGTTTGTTGTTCTTTGGGATGATTTCAAGCACGCAAAGAGCTTACCCATGGAAAAGTTTTGGTGAAAGATGAGGATTGGGATCTAAAAATAGTTTTTGTTTGGTTTTTTTTTCAATTAGGAATTCAGGTTAATTGGTTGCAAATATTTTTCTACATTTAGCAAAGTAAAACCTTTATTTTTGAAAGTCAGAAGTAATTTTCTACTTCTTGAACTTCCTTCCATCAAAAAGAAAATGATAGTTGCCTAAGAAATAGTTGGAATTTACTTAATAGTTGGCAATGAAGAACTGAAGAATTGCCCATTAATCAAATTGAATCAAAGGTTTAGATGCAAGATCATAAAATGTAGACAACCCACAAGGCACAAAATGAATGTTACGTAAGACCTGGTAATGCGATGGATTGCAACGATTTCAACTCGTTTATTTCCCAATCCCAACACTTACCGTCTGTTTCGAATGGGATATCCTATTGACTTTTCTTCTCTTCTTTCCAGAGCAAGGCACACAGCAGGCTCAGCAGGATGTCACGCCATTAAACGCTGCGAGAGCACCCAGAAGCACCCATCGGCAATGTCATCGACGTCTTCGTCTTGGATGTCGTTGCAATCGTCGTCGTCGTCATCATTATCTCATGCAATGCTAAGCTTGGTACGAATTTGGTGAGTTTCTTTGTCTTTTTTATCAGTTAGAAAGACTTGGACGTCGTCTCCGTCGTGGATGTCTTCGTGGACGTCGTCTTCGTCGTGGATATCTTCGTGACCGTCGTCGCAGCCATCGTAGTCGTCGTCATCGTCGTCGCAGCCATCGTCGGCGTCGTCTTCGTCGTTGCAGCCATCGTAGTCGTCATCTTCGTGGCCATCATCGCCGTCGACGTAGTCTTCGTAGTCATCATCGTCGTCATCTTTACCTCAAGATCGTCTTGGTACGATCTTAATTTGTTTTTATCCTTTTTATCAGCTAGCTCGTCGTCTTCGTCGTCGATATCTTCGTGGACGTCGTCTTCATCGTCGTAGTCATCGTCGTCGTAGTCATCGTCGTCGTCGAAGACATCGTAGTCATCGTAGACATCGTAGTCATCGTAGTCATCGTAGTCATCGTCATCGTAGTCATCGTAGTCATCGTAGTCATCGTCATCGTAGTCATCGTAGTCATCGTCGTCGTAGTCATCGTCGTCGTCTTCACCTAATGTAATGTTAACTTGGTGAGTGTCCATCCTTTTTATCATCTAGCTCGTCGGCGTCATCTTCGTCGCCGATATCTTCGTGGTCGTCGTCTTCGTAGTCATCGTCATCGTAGTCGTCGTCTTCGTAGTCGTCGTCTTCGTAGTCATCGTCATCGTAGTCATCGTCATCGCAGTCGTCGTAGCCACCGTAGCCGTCGTAGTCATCGTCGTCGTCTTCGTGATCGTCGTCTACGTCTTCGTGGACATCGTCGTCGTCGTCTTCGCAGCCATCATCACCTTCGTTGTCATCATCAATACTTCATACTGTGCTAACGCACATGGTGAGTGTCTCTTCATCGACCTCTCTTCGCAGAGAGCTCGCAAATTTTCGAAAACGTCCGAAAAGTTTTTTGCGCGTGAAAGTTTACGCCGGCCGCCACGGTGCGCGCTCGCACTGGCGCACTGATAGAAATCGGCAACATGTAATTATGTAATAAGTGACGCAATCACGGTTAACAGTCGAACGAATGTTCCACACATTTATAAATTACGAGCGACTCGCGCATTGTCCTCTTTCGCCACATGCTCCATCCGGCGCATTCGACTTATTCGCGCTCGCCATTCGCGCACAATATGTGCACCAAATAATGTCCTCGTTGACTTGACCCGAAGACAATTTATCACCGTGCACTGCACGCACGACTACGACTGGCGGAGGAAATGAGCGGAAGAAACAAAAGTGATTCATTTTTATTAAATAGTTATTACTTAAATTAAACTATTTACAAATTGCAATGGAGACAGCCTAACTACGTATTTACAACTATTACGAACTAATTTAGCTAAACGTACCGCATTTGTACCACAAATTCAGCATCTTGTAAGAATTCACATGCAGATGCGTGCGCGCATTGATTACGCAAATCATTATCAACATCAGAAAAAAGGTTTCGTCGGTGCGTATACATATTGCAAAATCGTATCAAAAATAACTTTCTTCGCAATTTCTCGTTTATTGCAACAACACACGCACAACTTCGTTTCAATGTTTACGCAATTGGATCACAAACGAGGCGGTTGTGAATTTGAAAGAAAAAATTCAAAGTATATTGCATTAGATGCATGGTGTCACATGCGCAAACATCATCCCCGAAATTCGTCGTCGATTCGTCGTAATTAAGTGGCCCTACGTGTTACTTCTTTGGTGGTGTATATTCAAAAAATATACGTGATATTCGTTCCAGTTTTGTAGTAAAAACTATTCAAAAATAGGCGATCTCTACGATACTATACAAGTAGCTAATATAATCGAGAAATATATTACAAAATGTTGGCCATTCGCGAACAAAAAATGCCAGCCGCCGCTCTTGTGCTCTTGCGCAATGTTAAATACTTTATGTAAGCGCGTAAAAATAGTAATTGGGCCTGTGAAATGTGAAATGTTTTCGAAAGACTTCACGCAGAAAGTCGCCAAATCTCTTTCGCTTGCATATTCTGTCTCCATCTTCTCCAAGAAGCAACAACAAATATTGTTGTTAGCTGGCATTTGTTGTTAGGGCATCACCCTGCTCATCGTCCACTTGTGATGTATATAACAGGAATTTCGATAGAGGCGTTTTAATAAATTAATCAATAGTTAAAAAACAAACGTACTAAGAGGGAAAATACGAAGAGTATGAACCGTGTCTCGGACCAGCCGAATGGGTACATTGGGTGCACGAGTGCTGTCGTTAGAGTCTTCATGTCATACACACCACGCGCAGTCATCTTTAGGTACACGAGTCAAATTGAACACAGCGTCGGTTGAGAGAGTACATCGTACGTACAACAAAATATCTACATCGTTTCGTTTATACATGTGAGAGATTCTGAGAATGGGTTGGTTAGGGTTTGGGTGTGATTATCCTTGTAGTCGCTATCCATTTGATGCATCCTTATAAAGCTAAAGCACTATCGGTGAGAGGAGGTGGCGGAGGTGTTGTTGGGGGGTGACGACGAGACGCACATCTTCTGCGAGTGACGACTGCTCACTAAATTCCCTGAGGACCCAGGTTCCTTAAACGTAGTAGAATCTATCATATGCGAAATTCGCGACCCATGACACAACACTCTTTGTCCGCACAAAATGCATTCTTCCTTCAGTTTTTTGTTGTTGTTGAATATCACAAGACTTTCAGGTAGCGTCCATTTCGCGTCGATAGCTTCCCATGCTCCGATCTCCCGTCGGATGGAATGTGTCAGAATAGCCCCCCGAATGGGGCTCTTCACTTCAACTCGTGCATGTTCTTGCTGAGCAGCAGGTTGTTATGTGGGCCGGACAAATGTCGTATCAGCTCAGGGAGCGACTCGAACGACAGCGTGCAGAAGCAGCAATTGAATCGCCCCACACTCCCATCGCTGGACGACGATATCACGTTGCGATGGACTGAACACAGGTGCTTGAGGAGGTGCGCCTTCTGTTTGAACATGGCGACGCACAGGCGACACGCGAAGGGTTTCTCTCCGGTGTGCACCCGCAGATGGGTCTTCAGATTCCACGACATGCCGAACTGCTTACCGCAGTACTCACAGCGATATTCCCGGACTTGACCACCGCCGCCCCCACTGGGGCCAACCTGCTTAGCGGCACTGCTCGTCGAGTGCGAGCTTTCGGCGCCGCTCTCGTCGGTCGCCGTGGGGTTCGTCGGGAAGGCCGGCGGAGGATCACGTGTTTCATCGCCCGTGGGCGCATTCACCTGGGCTTGACACAAGGACCAAGCGCCCCAGGTGTGCTCGAAGCCTGGATACGTATCGGAGGCGATGCTCTGGTCGGCACTAGGTGGTCGGTACTTCACGACGACGTTATCCCCGGCCGTGGAGTCGCCTGCATGTTGCCCCGGAGTTGGAGTGTGGGTGCGCTCCACGAGGAACGGAGGCGCTGAAAGCGACAGCGGATGATGGGCCGCTAGGAGTGGATGCTGGAGCGTCTTGAAGCGATGATGATGAGGTCCTTCGTCGATGTATGATGGAGAGAACGGTACAAAGGGCGGGTTCTGCGCCGGGGAGTTGTGAAACCCAGGTCGACGCTTTCGATGCGGAGTGACCACATAATTTTCCGGACTTTGCACCAACGAGATCAACTTTTGGTCACCAATGGGTGGCTTCAGATGGGCGTAATCCTCCTGCTGGTGCTTCATGACGATGGGCTCCATGTACATACTTTTCCGTTTCATGCGATGGTGATGGAACTGCGACAACTCGTGCACTTTGGGCGCTATTTTCACCGTCGATTGGCCTATTTTGAGGACTTCGCCAGTGCTCGATTCGTCGGTGCTCTGCAATGAATATACCAAAGGTAGTGACTTCTAGTAGTTTATGAATGTGGGTCACTTTGACTTACCTCCACTTTGTTCTCGCTGTTGTCCACGTCGGCTTCGGTGTCATGTGCCGATTTTGAGTTCAGTGACAGGTTCACCGGGTTGGGTGACGTGCTCGTACTCCGTTGCTCTGACCCTTCTTCACGTTCGACCACACGGTGGTCATCGTCCTCGTCGTCATCTTCGTCGTCGTCTTTGATTTCACCTTCCTCTTTCTCATCGTCGTCTTCAGTGTTGTTGTCGTCTTCCGTTTCCGTTTTGACCGCTATCGTATGAGGGTCGCAATCGGGTGCTGACCATGAAGAGCTGTTATCATCCGCGAATTTCTTTGCTTCTTCACGGGTACTTGACTCCCACACGTCGGATCTGATTTGGAGCAGTTCGAAAAGTTCTTGGAGATTATCCAATTCACTAGACTATAACAGAAGGGTTATTAGTTCGGTTTTTTTTTTTGGTAAACCATTATGAGATGGGGTCAAATGTTAAGGTTCTGATAGGATATTAGAGGTACCTGGAGGACCTGGAGGAGGAAACTGAAGATGCTTACCTTAATGCACGCTTGTCCATGGTACAAAAAGTCGAGCAGATGTCGAAGATGACTGCTCTTCACGCCCGGAATAAGAATGATGGCTGGACTGTACTCGTGCACACTCTCCCCAAGGATGTGCCGGATCAGCGGGCTCGCCGACGCCATGATCAACTTATGCGCGCTGAGCGTCGTCTTGTCGTCGCAGACGAAGGTCATGTCGGCGAAGTTCTCCGACGAAAAGCACGTCTTGATCTCGTCTACAATCGTCGCATGGTGTTTGCCGTAGTGCAAGGTTAATAAGCCGTGCGATTCCGTTTCGTCCGAGTACATGGCGACGCGATGCGGTGTGGATTTCGAGGGGGCTGGTTTAGACGGAATCACCTGCAACAATCACACACCAACTTGAATACGTAGACCCCAAAACGACCATCAACCGATCGCATCAAATGGTGCCCGCAAATTGGACCAAAGTGGGCCAAAGTGCCCTCCAAGAGGGAGTAAGAATTTAGCTTATCGGTAAAGCATGAATATTCCAATGAGCGAGTTTGCATATCGCTGTCAGGTTCAAAATCGGAATCAGCATAGATAACATTCGCGAATAGAATCGCCAATTATTAATTTGGCGCGCGGCAGATGATAGTGATGACTCCGAAGGACGTCCTCCCAACTGATGAGTGAGCTGCTAAACGAATAAAGTGCAAGTGGCCTATTAAACAGTGCCGCATCGCTGTATGTCGCACGATTAGATCATTGAGTGTACACATTGAAGCAGTCGACAACGATTTGACTCCCGAACGAGTCTCTTGAGCAAGTCATTCGCGCGCGCGCACTCCGCCGAATGGGGCGCGCCTCTACTTACAGGTGTTCATTCGCCGATTCGCAAATGCATTAATCTCGTCGTCGTCGTCGAGCGGCGATGCATGGAGCGCACCCACCGACGGTGCAGAAGTCACCTGGGCGGCGGGCTACTCCTGCAAGTGGAAGTTCCCGGAGGAGTTTGCACACCAGGTCTCGGCTGCTGGCGATGCCTGACGTTACACATTGAGCGCCGTAATCCACGGACGACTACACCAGAAGCGACACTATCAGTTGTCCTTGCCGCCAGGCACCAAGCACCACTCTGAGAAGATGGTATCCACGTTTCAGGGGGTTGATCCACAAATTGAAACACCTCGCGTCCCGATTACGAGCAGCGTCGACGACTATGGCTGCTGCTGCTGCTGGTTGCGACGATGAAGCAACAAGTTGCAATTGAGTTCACTTTCGATAGTCACTTGGCGCACACAGCACTTTTCCTTTCAAAATTCCACGCACCGCGCAGCCAGCATTCAAATGCTGCTCGCTCACTTGCGCGCGCACGGCCTATTTCCCAATCTGTGCGCTGAAATGGTCCGAAATGGTCTTGCCGTATCCCCCAACTTCGGGTAATCCATGAAGGTCCTTATTTGAAGGGTGTAGGATGATGGGTCGCTGGTGGGCCGCGCGGTGGTGGATTGTGGGTCATCATTGTCACTCGCGGGTGGGCGCGTACACACGGGACACGTGGGGGTGGGTCTTCCCGGGTCGCGCAGATTTTCGCGAAAAACCCGTGCGTCTGATACAAACGCGCGCTCGCACACTCACTCTGCTTGTTGGTTCGTTCGAGAGCGCGCGCGTTCCGTGCCTCTCTTCTCGCTGGTCGGCTGTCGTGGGTATTGAGTGTGGATTATATTTTTGGGGCACGACTCTCGACACACCGGCGTGTGTTGCGCCACGAAATGAAAGTAAAAGTGAGCGCGCGAACACGAGCACGAGCCTTCGTCGACGTCGTCGTCGTCGCCGTCGTCGTCGCTGAACGCGGCACTCTCCGTCGTCGATGCTTCCACTCCGACAATTGTTGTTGGTGTTATTGTTTGCCAAGTGGCAAGAACTTTTCGGCGTTCAATCAAACTGGTGCATCCGCTGTGCACGTGGTGCGACGACACCCACAGCGATGAGATGGTCCCACACGCGACACCCGACGCGAAATATTCGCATCATCCAATTTGCGCCTTGTTCGGTCCGCGCCGGATCGCACTTAATACTACTAGTTCTTAATTTCTCCCTTTACTTTCCCCTCTTTTCTTTTCGAGTGCGCGCCGAGTCCCCACCAGCGACGATGTGTGCTGATCAACCAGGCGAAGAGAGGCGCGTTGATTTTTTTCCTAGCGTTTGCTCGCTTGTTTTTGTGCGCGTCGCGCGAAGCTCTTTCTCTCCTCGACTTTCAAGGTCGCGGCTCTCCAGCACCAGCAGCCGCGACGAACGTATTAATGCGCTTTTTTCCCCTTTTGCCGTCCGTCCGTCCGTCCGTCCGGCGCAATGGTGGGACACCTTACTTAGCGCGATCTGCGCCAAAAGACTGATGGTGCTTAGATACTGGCTCAGTTGTTGCTGCTGCCTCAATCAACCAAAATATACACGGACTGCATTTCGCCATCGGTAGCTTGCTATTTTCGTTTCCGAAGTGACTTAAGCGCGAATGGCGCTCTCAATTCTGCGCGCATGCATGACTAATGCATTTTTTAGCACCAGGTTGCAATTCCCTCTGGAGGCGACTCCATGTATTCGTAGAATTCGCAATGTTGGGCTTTGTTCGTCGTTTGGTTCAGTCTGGAGCAAATGAAGCAGCATTCCGATCGTTTCGTTTGCTTTCACCGAGCCTCCGCCAAGGAGAGTCTCGCCGGGGCCCGCGCTGGGGCCGTCGCGAATGTACTTTCACAACAGCGCGCTCGGAGAGCTTCGTGGGATGCCCCCTCCTCCCAGTCGACGGTCTGGTTGTATAATACCAATTGCAATAACAAACAGCAATGCGCGAATATCCTCCCGCCTCTCTGCGCGCGCTCCTGGGCCTTCTTCTGGTGCTGGTGCCCTCTTTGTCTCGCATCTCCTCTTGGTCGGCGGAATTGTCGCCGGCGACGACGTCGTCGTCATCATCGTCGGTGCTCGTCGCTCGCAGCCGGCTCAACTCGTTCATTTTTACCCTTTTGTTATTTGGAACCTTGAAGAATGTCCTTTCTTTCACCTTCACGTCCTACTCTCATTTGAATACGCGGTTGCGTCATCGCTCCGCGCACGGAGCGTTCAAATCCATCCGAACGCGCCTTCCACGATATTGCATACCATCGAGATTTGCACACCATCTCCATGATGGTGGTACCATCTGCGTCCATTTCTTGCATCTTCCATGGGTCATTCATAACCACATCCTTTCGGTTGTCAGGATGTCATTAGCAAGTTCCTTCAGGACTTCCTTCAAGACTTTGTCTTCTCACTGCCATCATCAGCGCCCATCATCAAAAAACCGGCGAATTTAATTGAAGCATTTCGCGTTTGCGCACATGGATGGAGAGATTGCAGCAAGCGCCAGGCTGTGTTCATGTAATATGCCATTGTTATATTACGTTACGAGAGCGACGAGGGAAAGTAACCATAGTGTAGCACTTTCACTATCGCGTAACCGTTTCGGCCCGTCATCGTCCTATCTCATCTGGTCCCTAAATGTAGATGTATACCAATATGTTGTTCGCCTCATTTCTTTTTCGTTTTCGGCCGAGCACCGCTCGCGCGCGGTTTCGTTTTCATTTCTTCGATGATGGTACCCAACTTTGTTGTTCTTTCTGGCTGGTGCTCTGCTTCGATGCACATGATGATGATGATGCTACTCGTGCTGAACGAACATTTCGTCGATTGCTATCTCGTTACCATCGGCAAAAGAAAGGGAAATTATTCGCTACTTTTGAAAGCTGTTGACAGATTTCAATTTTCCATCAAACCCTTAAAAAATTTAACCGAAAAGTTTGATTTTACATCACTAGTATTAGAAAACACTATTTCATTCACTAGTGAGATTTAAACCATTACATCACTAGTGAGGTCTTGGTTAATTTTCAAAATCTTAAGGAATGATTTCCAATTGGAGGAAAACATCTTATAATTTCTAGTAAGCAAACACAAAGTTTGAGTTTGTGCCTTATTTGAAAGTAACAATAACAATCTTTGTTTGTCATTATGACACAATTTGCTTTCCCAAACGCCGATGTAATCGTATCCGTCACCTCTTCGTTGCTAGTACTCAGTGCAATCCAATTTCTTACCACTTCGCATCAAGAAACCGAATCTCCTGCAGTAGCCGACAATTTTTTCGCCACCCACACGCGAACCATGCGCGCGCCAATCTCAATATTAGAGAGCACCAACAATCTACATACGAAATACAAGTCCAGCAGATGCGGATACGACAGATTATCTCATGGAATTTTTGCCCGGCTGGCAGGCACACAAGACGGTGTAGATTTCACGGTCAATGCGTTAACATTAGATCGAGCAACTCTTTGCAAAACTGCATAGAAAATCCAACCAAAAAAATAAACTGAAAGATGAGAGGCATGAATCGAATCGAGTTAAAGTTGGGATGAGACAAAATGAGATGAGATGAGATGACTTAAAAAAAAAGAGGTGAATTTATCCTTTCTCTCCTTGAATTTCTTGTCGTTCTTTTGTTGGATCGGTTGGATGGTTTGGTTGGTATCGTTGGTTTTGTTGGCTTCCATTCTACTCGCGAATGCGTGCGCAGATTGAATGTACATATTTCGGATGGAATACGAATGCGTACCGCTGGTACTCGTATATTTAAATGAAATTACAAGCGAAGCTCATAAATTACAAATGGCGTAACGCAGCCACAACTCTCCTGGTTTGACTTTGCGCTGTTTGGCGCTCATTCGACCAGCAGCAACAGCAACACTCGCGCGCGTCTGTGTACGTAGTATTAAGTAATTGATCGTTTTCTGCTGGTACGACTGTCCTCGAGACTGATTTTACCTGTTTAAAACCTTCAAGGTCTCCGCTTTGTAGGGAAGTGAAAGTGGTCTTGCTTCGCTGACACATACGCCAGCGAATCGCATTCGAGACCTGACGCATTCGTTCATCACACACTCATTTCTTATATTCGCGTGCCAAAACCCTTTCCAAACCCACAACAAAAAAAAACCCAAAATGGCATCAAAATCGAAATTTTAGACCATGAGATCAGGAGATTCAATTCGCGAAAAACGAAAATCGAAAAACGATAGGGAGTCACGCATGCGTGAAACAAACACGCCCTGCATATTATTTCGTTGATCAACAATCGCGCAATCGTAAATAATCCGCGATCCATCCGCGCATCACCATTGTAAAGTCATTGGAGGCGAGAGTGAATGCCAATACGAGATGCGCACGCGCAACCCGCTCAAGACTGCTGAGTGTTGACTGCAACCGATGATATCCGATCGCTCATCATCGGTCACATTATTTGTGTACTCATCCGTTTGGATGCGCGCCGCGTTCGTTTGGATTTTTAAGGCGTGCGCGCGCCCTCGTTTCTGCGCATGTGTGCGCGACTTTTCGTGCTCTGCATTGTTGCTCACTTGGGCGAGAGACTTGCTGTCTACAGCAATGCATTCAACATCGGTTGAGGAAAGGGATAGTCACGGCTTACATAATCGGATACGGCTCGCTAATCGCACAATTGCGACTAATATCGCGTCTGTGTGTGAATGCGCAAGACAATGCGCGATGTGAGAATGTGAGAGAGTAACGATGATTATCCTTGAAATCGTCGCGATCGACCAGTCCACCGACCCATCTGAAGTTTTTTCGTACAAAATCGGCTCGATACGGATACAATTCGGCAAAAATATCATTGGTTATTGACTTTTGAAGTTATTTTTTGTTTAAACTTTCGGGTTTTAGTCGAAAAATCATATTTTTTTTCGTTGAAGTACAAAAAGTATATTTTTCTCACTAGTGAGGCAAAGTTACAATTTCTTCACTAGTCATGAAAAGTTTTTTTCACTAGAAACAAATCAGAATTTTGTCTAATAAGGTTATTTTTTCTTATGGGATAGAAATTTGAGTTTTCTAAAGTAAAACTATAAAGTTATTATTTTTTTTTCTAGGGATCGAAAATCCCAATTTTCTCACATGTGATAAAAAAGCTTTATTCCTTCTGCGAGTAGTAAAAATTTAATTTCTTCAATAGTGAATAAAATCACAACTTTTCCATGATTTTTTCTGACGCCACTCTAAAAATCTTAAAATTACAATTCGCATCCTACGCAAGAAAAGTGAATAAAGTCGATAGATTCAGTCGTCAGTTGAATAAAGACGCAATGAAAATAAACATTGCATCGCTTCGCTTGAAAACTGGTATACGACCTAAGACTGCGTAGAGAAATGATAAATATTCATTATAATAACAGGTCGACGCGATTAGGTAATTTCACCTGATTTTATTGCACATATCAACGGCTGCACGATTAATATTCATAATAAGCATAATCATAATAATAAAATAATCGTTCGAATAATAATAAAATTGCTACTAGTCAGATAATAATGAGTAATTCAATCCAGCACGTTGAATTTAATTGATCGATTTCTGTGGTTTTATCATTCATTTATTTCTTTTTTTTTGTTTAATTTATTTGGGTGAACTTCGATATTTAAATATCAAATATCAAATTTGTGCCGAATTTTAATGAGGAATTTTCTACGATTATTAATGATTAATTTATATGAGAATATCAATATCAGGAGCAATTTGAATTTCAAATAAAAATGAAAAAATCGCAAAAATTTACAAGTAAAAAGTGAAATTTGTTTTCGCAACGAAACGCGAAAAATTTGAATTTCCCTGGCCGCAAAAATTTGCACTAATTGCAAATTGTGTGTGGCGTCGCAAGTCGAGTAGAACATGGAAGTAAACAAAAAAAAAGTTAATTAACATGGAATCAGAAGTGCGAAACTACACGAAATTAAAAGCACGAAAGCAGACACACAATCAACCGCCTACTTATAATTGGATTCGACAATGACAAACGTAATAAATAAACATTAGAATCGTTTGTTGTCGGTACGAAGATAAAAACGGCATAATAAATAAATACGCTCGCCGGTTGCCGAAACCTTAAAATTCTAATTTGCCACCTTCTAATTTCAAGGTTGGCCACAGACAACATGTTCATGCAGCGCTAATTTCCTACGATAATGAACGAAACGAAACGTAACGATATATACTCCATGGAAATGCTAGATTATTCAAGTGTTGCGCGTTAACATAACAACAAATGAACGAAAAAACAACAAGATATTTAAAAATGATCCATGGATGGATCTCGTGTATATAATTATGTTATATAAACTTTGTAATTATTAGTAGAACCGCGTCGAGATTAACTTCTCGTTAGCTTTTTTTATAGCATTGATATTTTTGACGTTGATTGCTATATTTGTGCAAAAATTAAAAATCTGATTGGAGTAATTAAGCAATAAGCAATTTAGAAAGGATTAAATTGAATTTTAGACGTTTGCAAATACTAAATTTGACGTTTGAATGCGAAAAAATCACTGTCTGAAGATAGATGGATGAAACAACTTTACATTCAATCGGTCGTTGTTGTTCCACCGGCAATTCTCACGCTAATTATAAATAATTAATCCACCGAATTCATACGAAGCCGGAGGTTTCCTTCTCAGTCGTTGCACTCGGAAAGTGAACCATTTTATGAAATCTAAACGACATTCAATGCGTGTTAGAACAAGGCATTCGGTCGAGTAGGCGAAAATATTATTGGTACACATTGAAGTGATATTTTGCGAAATTAGAATCGCCCCTGGGCCCGTCGACTTTATCACAATTTGCCAACAATAAACACGACGTTAAGCTATGTAGTTTTCTTCAGTCGAGTGTGCAAATTTGTGCGCTGCGAGATGGATTTCGTTTTGTATTTGCACTCGTTGCTATTTGCGCGAATTTCTGAAGAGAATCGTGTGGAATGTGGCACTCTCTCATATTCTGCCTTCGTTCCTACAAACTGAAACCGCACAATGCAACCAACATTCCTTAAGTACACTCACTTCAGTTTAATACTAAAGGTTGATTAAAATAAAAAAATAAAATAAAGAAAAATTTAGAAAAAAAATTACTCAGAATTAAAAGAAATCATACAAGTCAAAATTTAACTTTATAAATTTAAAAAAAAATGAGTAAATCATTAGTTATTAATTAGCAACCTTGAAATACCTTCATTTCTTTACATGAAATTAGCAAAAATAAGTTTAATAACAAAAAAATTACTTGTATCCAATTTTTTATGATTGCAAACTCGAAAAGTAGTAATCATTAAACACGATTCTCTTCAAATTTGACGGTTATGATGCCCTTGCCAAAAATGAAAATAATTACACATCAACATTAGACATTTATTGCATTATCGCACTGGATGTATATCGACGTTAATAGGCATAAACAAAGCGTCCTCGAAGGACGAATAAATCATCATCATCATTCGCACAAAGAATCAGCAATCAGCAACGCGAATCGCAAATCAAAATCAAGGTGTAAGTTTTCTGCACGTCTACGCATTTTATTTAATTCAACATTTAATTCCTTTCGTATTCAATCCACTCGATGTGGCATTTCTTCTTCGGCGATTGTTCATGTAACGATGGAAACGAAATTTTCAACGAGTGCATATTTGCATGGCGAACAACAATATTTCGACGTGCTGATATTAATCTGGCGTGGGTACTTTCACCGAAACCGAACGAAAGACGTTCGCATTACGTCACAACGAAGTAATAATGTACTTTATACATGAATATCACTTGTCCAAATTCCGTTCCATTTGTTTCTAAATTTCGTTCTAATCAGTACCACCGTATGTGGCAGAATTTCGAGTGAAATTGAAGGTTTGGGGCCATCCTTTCGTCGTTATATAAAAACAACTGGAATAGATTGTATGATTGTATGTTGCACACGAATGTAGTTTAATGTGATATAATCCATGCAGTATATGGACGATGAAAGTACCCAACGAAATGACACAGAAAGTCGGACTCGTCGCCAACATAGTTCCCATTCATTAAAAGCAATCAGCATTCGGTTTATTTCGTACGCATTATTATGCCATTCGGTGTCATCCG
>JARJDZ010009110.1:0-10378 GCA_030264555.1 Aleochara sp. GC000083 | reverse complement strand
TGATTGGCGTCCTGCAGGATTCGCGCGTCGAACTTTGGGAAGCGATGATGCTCGTTTCGACGTACGTGCTCTACATTTTGTGTAAGTCGAATCGAAGTGTATATAATGTTTGGTAATTTGCTAATGCGTTGCTGATTTGTGTTCGTAGTGATGTGCTTCAACGATCGCATAATTAGCACGATTAATCGAATTGTGAGGTGTTGTTCTCGTGGTTCCGGAGGGAAGAAGAGTCGTCGAGGGACGTATAAGGAAGTTCTGGGAGAAACGAGACCGTTGTTGTCCAATGAGGCTGATTTGAAGAAGAATGGATCGATTACTGATATCATTGACGAAACGAATGTTGAGAATGGTTATAGTCAGGTTTTTGGGACTGAGTTGACTTTGAAAGACTGCGATGATTTAGGTGAGTAAATCAAAAAATTCGGGACAAAATTTGGGACAAAATTATTCTTCAAACTTCGGACTCCAAAAATAAAATAAAACTAGCATAAAGTTACCTTCAAATTCATTCACTTATAAGTTTTGTTTAATCTGCAACAGAGTGCACTACTATTTCAAAATTTCAAACATAAATTTCTCAAGAATTTAATAATTTTTCTTCAGAAATTATTTTAAATTCAAATCTTCAAATACCCAAGAATTTTGGAAATTCAATTCAAAAAATTTTCAATAAAATAATTTAATTTAATAGTAGTGAAACAACCATAAAACATTTTTTACAGCCAGGAATTTTCATGACAATACAAACAAAAACCTTACTTTAAATGAATTCTTGAAGATATAAAATTATAAACAATTCTTTAAAATTTTTCAGAGGAATCTACGAAAATCTGGGAATGGCCATCAGATCATACAACATCAGGAAAACTCTTCTGGTGCATCACCTGGCCGATTTCCTTCCTGTTGTACATTTCAATCCCAGATTGTCGAAAATTCCCGAAATTGTATCTTCTCACATTTTTCATGTGTATCTTCTGGATTGGAAGCACATCGTATATGGTTGCATGGCTGATCACTGTTGTAGGTAAGAAAATATCTTCAAAATTATATCAATATTATCCTAATCAAACTTTTGTGATGTTTTCAAGGTGATACTTTGAATATTCCCGATTCTGTTATGGGATTGACGTTCTTAGCTGCAGGAACAAGTGTTCCAGAAGCTGTTTCCAGTATTATTGTTACTAATCAAGGTAAGACTTTCAACATTTTCAACAAACATTTTACAATATATCCTAAAATATTTGGTTCATGATGAAATTGGGGAAATTTGTCTGGCGCCTCCGCCAAAAATTATAATCTATGAATTTTGCATTTCAATTTTATTGTAACTATCTTTATTTTTTTCAACAAACATCTTAAATAATAATAGTAAATATAACAAAGATCGTAAATAATAGTGAAATACTGACTTCATAATGAGTTTTAAATATTTTGGCCGGCGCCTCCGCCAAAATTTATGATCTATGAAATTTACTTTTACTCTAATAATTTTACTGTAACTTTCTGAAAATTTTCAACAAACATCTTAAATTATTATAGTAGATACATAAAAATCGTGTAGTATTTTGGGTTCATAATGAAATTTGAAAAATGTGGCTGGCGCCTCCACCAAAAAAATATAATCTATAAAATTTGCTTTTCTGACAATTTTACTGTAACTTTCGGATAATTTTAAACAAACACCTTAGATAATAATAGTAAATAATAGTGAAACACTGACTTCATATTGAGATTTAAAAATTTTGGCTGGCGCCTCCGCCAAAAATTATGATCTTTGGAATTTGCTTTTCTAATAATTTTACTGTAACTTTCTAATAATTTTCAACAAACATCTTAACTAAATATAGTAAATACAATAAAGATCGGGAATAATGTTGAATCCTGGGTTCATAATGAAATTTGAAAAATGTGACTGGCGCCTCCACCAAAAATTATAACTTTTAACTCGCCTCCAATTTTACTGTAACTATCTGATAATTTTCAACAAACGTCTTAAATAATAATAGTAAATATAATAATAATAATAATAACAAAGAACGTAAATAATACTGAAATACTGACTTCATAATAAGTTTTAAAAATTTTGGCTGAATTTTGAATTTCTGACAATTTTACTGTAACAATCTTATAAATTTCAACAAACAGCTTCAATAATAATGGTAAATACAGCGAAAATTGTAAAAAACAGTAAAATATTGAGTTCATAATGAGTTTTAAAAATTATGACCGGCACCTCCGCCAAAATTGTAATCAATGAATTTTAAATTTCTGATAATTTTACTGGAACAATCTGATATATTTCAACAAACAACTTAAATAATAATAGTAAATACAAATGAAATTATAAATACAGAGTGAATAATGAGTTTTAAAAATTGTGGCCGGCGCCTCCACCAAAAAATCTAATCTTTGAATTTTGCTTATCTGACAATTTTATTGTAACTTTCTGATAATTTCGAACAATCATCTTAAATAATAATAGTAAATACAACAAGAGATTTGCAAATAATGGTGAAATACTGAGTTCATAATGGAATTTAAAAAATGTGGCTGGCGCCTCCACCAAAAATTACAACCTACGAATTTTCAATTTCTCTAACATTTTTACTATAACCATTCGATAATCTTCAACAAACATCTTGTAACTTATACTGGAATATACAAAATACTGGAATCACAATGAAATTTGAGAAATTTGTCTGGCGCCTCCACCAAAAATCATAAAATTTTGTATTTCCTACAACTTTTTGTAACTCTTTGATGATTTTTTGTTATGATGTGATTAATGACAATTTTTTTTGTATTTTCTATTTGTCAGGACATGGAGGAATGGGATTAAGTAGTTCGATTGGTTCGAACACATTTGACATCCTTTTATGTTTGGGCCTTCCATGGACTATTAAAACTTGGTTCTATCCGAAAGTTGCCGGCACTCACTCGATCACTATCAATTCTGGAGGATTGACATATAGTGCTATATCGTTGTTTTCCACTTTGGTCATGTTTTACTTCAGTTTACTCCTCAACAAATTCAAGTAAGGATTATTCATTAATAATTTTCCCCCGAAACAAAAACATAAAAACAAAAATTTAAAAAATTCTAAATTGATATTCTTTTATCGATTATTGATTATTTGATTTATCATCTTTATTGATATTTGAGACTAATTGTATTTTTTGTTTTTAGGTTGGATTGGAAAGTTGGTTTAACTTGTCTTTTGATGTATTTGAGTTTTCTGACGTTAGCTTCTCTTATCGAGTTGAATGTCTTCTTTCCTGTTAATTTACCAACATGTGCTAGCTGAGACTTAATTGTCTCAGTTGAGACTCAATTATCTATTATTAATAATAAATAATTAATTTATGATTTAATTATAAGATATATCCAAATATTTAGTATTTCATGAATAATAATTCTTATGGCAGGATATTTTTCATTTTTTTCTTCAGTTAAGATTTATATATAATAGAAAATTTATGTAATATATTAATTAATTAATTAATTGCAAACTGAAATATATACGTACAAATACACAAAGTTAAAAAACTAAATTATTTGCATTCTTGGTAAACTTTAAAATGAATGATTTTAATTTGTTCTCGTTGTTCAATCAGATTGTATTGTTTTTAACTAATAATTAACTGGATATATAATTAACACAAAATACGAATTAATTGCTTCAATTGAATCCATTTGAATCAATCGATTTATAAATAAATAAAACCTCATTTTTAGATGTTTTATCATTGATGAATTGAGATTTTATTTATTTATACATTGATTTAATTGAATTAAATTGTTATTCAAATAGTATACTCGTACAGTTTATTTATAAACCTTGTTATTTTAAAAATAAAAGATACACACTAAAAATTTATTTCTTAAAATTGGACTTTTATCAATTAATTGGAGACAAATAGTTTTCTAAACTTTTTGTGTAATAAATTTCATAGTAAAGACAAAATAAAAACATCCATTCCTTATCCTTAGACGCATTCTAAAGGATAAAAGGATTTGCTTGCTTTGCGGAAAATTTTCTTCCTATCTGGAAGAATCTTTTATGTCCGATTTAGCACGAAAGAACTTTTCTAATGTTTTTCAGTCACGAGAATTTTTCCTTCAATCGATATCATGGTAAAACATGCAATTCGTGTTTGTTTTTCAAAGTATTATAGTTTGTTATAATTTTTTAAAACAATAGGTTCATAAAATTTTGTTTTTTTTGTCTTCAAAATTTATGCATTTGATTTGTTTTTTATCATAATTTATTCTTCTTTCAAATTATTTTATTTTTATTTATTTGATGATTATTTTTACTATTTAATTTTAGGCTTAGTTTTAGGTACTTTTGTTGTTAGTAGATTCATGAAAATTAAAGTTGTTAATGCAAAGATAATAATCTACAATGTTTACTTGTATATTTATTTTGATTTGTTTGGTCTAACATAAAATAGGATTGGTTGTTTTTTTTTCGAAGGACAAATAAACAAATTGGATTTTTTATCAGGTAGCTTTTGATATAATTTCCAGGATTTTTTTGTTGATTATTTTAGAAAATTGCTTTTTGATTAATTACAGCATTAAATATTCTTTTTTCGATAATTAAAAGTTTTTAAATAAATAGTTGTAGACGATTGTACATTTAATAGCATTTAAAGTTGCCTAACTATAATCATGTTGTTGACTAATTATTGTTGTTATTTTATGACTTACATTGATAAGATAATAATTTTAAAATAGAGTATGAAATATAAGTTAATGACTGCAATTTGCAAAGAAACTCCTTTATTTATTTAGAAAAAATACTTCTTTGGTAAATCCCAGAAAATAAACTTGATTCAATTTTCCATTTCCATCTCTTATTTTACTTTCTTCTTCTGTAGAAAATTGTAAATATTCCCACCCATTTTCAATACTTCAGTTTACTTTCCATTTCTGAATTGTGCTTCAACAATTCCCAAGAATAACAGAATTTAGATCACATCACATACTTTCTCGTAGATATTTTTCATTTCCTGTCTTATTTTCTATTTGTAACACTCGATGCAAGTTGAATCTTTGTGTTGCACTGTGATGCACTGAGCGTTTATAAAGGCTTCTAGGAATGGAAGCAAAGAATTGAAAATCTTCTTTGCTTCTCGTCTTCCCAGAACAGCTTTTCCAACGTTTTGCTGAAGAATCTTATCGTTTGCTGTATTCCTGTATGATATTTTTGTCTATTGCTGTCTCGGGGATGTTGTCAATTAAATTTTTGTTGGTGTTGGTTTGAATGATCGCCAGGAAATGCTGCTTCCTTCCTTGGAGAATGAAGAAATCATCGAAAGCAAGGATAAGTTCTTTAGTCATTTTGCTTTCAGCTTTGGCTCAAAAGATGAATCGTGGTAATGAAATTCCTTTGAAGTATATCTTCGATTACAGATGGCTTTTGAATTATGTTTTATGAAATGCAATCTGTGATGCTTGGAATTTATTTTTGGTGATTTAGAAATTCAAGAAATAAAATGTAGTTTCTTGAATTTGTGTTATATTTTAGTTCAATTTGTCTCAGTTCAATAAGTTCAATTTCTTTCATTAAGAAAGTGATCAATCAAAAATTGTATTTTCAATATTTTGAATAATCTTGTAATAAGAAGAAATATCTTAGAAGATTCTGGCTTTTTAAGGACTAACAGAAATTGGATTTAAGAAATTCCATTCAGGTTTGTAAATTTGTTGAATGTACGATTAATAATTAACAAGAATATCAACAGGGAAAGGTATTTTCTGAATTTTTTAAGAAGATTTTAATAATTCTAGAGAAACAAACCAGAATATCAAAAAAAATCAAAAACAAGTCGTCAAATTGTTTGTAAATCTAATGCTGGATAGAAAAAAATCTATGAGAGTTCACTTTTCAATCAAAAATTTTTATTTTATTATTTCTATTTTCAAAATCACACAATTTTACTTCTGAATAGAAACATTAATTTATTGAAAATCGATCTAATATTCTGAATTTTCTAACGACCAAAAAAATGAGACCTCAAGAAATTTATTTCAAAATTAATAATCAACAAATTGAAGTTACACAAATTACAAAATTGCATCGTTTTCATGAAAAACTCATCTTCGGGTACTATCTAAGGTATTTATAACTAGAAACTAGTAAATAAATTGTTTTTATATTTTGTTTTTTATAGAAACTATAAAAATTTCACTGCTAAAGTAAATTTGAACCAAAGAATCTTTTCCCAATATTTCTTCTAAATCTTCTAAATCATCTGATTGATCAATATTTTTTTTGTTTTTCTGATCTTTCTGAGAACTAAAAGAATTAGAGCTTGATAAAATTGCACCCAGAAAAGATAATTAAGAAATTCAATTTGTAAGAATTTCAAAAATGGATTGTACTTCGAAAATTTATCTTTGAATTTTATTTAAAATATATCCACAAATCAGAAACTGCAAATAAAGTATTTGCAAATTCTATCCTGGATAAAAACATCTAAACATTGTGATCATATTTTAATCAAAGATTTGGTTTACAATATTTTTATTATCCAAACCATTTGATTGATCAATCAATTTTTTTGTTTCTAAAACTTCAAAATCAAAATCTTGTTTTCTAATTTCACTTTTGGAAACATTTACTTTTTGAAAATATATCCTGTATTCTGGATTTTCCAAAGACCAACAAAACTTCAAGAAATTTTATTTGTTCGTGAATCAATTATCTACAAATCCAAAATTTGCAAATTCTAAAATTGTATCGTTTTCTTGGAAAACTCATTTTTGAATTTTATAAGATTCACCAACCAGAAACTATAAAATAAACTATTTGCAAATTTTATCCTTGATTGAAATTTGAAAAATCAAAATCCTAACATTCCAACAAAAATCCTTATCCAAATATTTTCACCATCCAAATCATCTGACTAAAAAATTATATTTTTGTTGATTATTGATTAAAATTGACACAATTTCAATGCAATCTATAAATATTCGATTATTTTCTCTCAGGGTAACATTGAATCAGTATCACTTGAGTTTAAATTTAGAACCTCAATGAGAAACCTGAAAATTTCCACTCTCTCAAATTTGCAAATTAAAAAACCTGCATCCTTTTAATAATTTCATACACCAATCCCCAAATTTCGAGATTACATCTGAAAACCACTTGACAGGTCACCCAAATTTTCGCACATTGAGGTTGCTGTGTGTTTCTGAGAGCCATCCTGAAGAAGGAAGTCGTTACTATAAAACGTCGCAATTTGCAATACTCGATTGATTACCTTATCAACAATCATATTAATCACCTCAATTACCATCGGTAATCTCTAGGCCAGGGCTATCTAAACTTCAAAGTTAAAGTGTCGCTGGTGAACACCCAATAGAAAAAAATGTCATCCGAACAAATCGTCTGTAGTAACAGTAACGATCGAGATTATAAGATAACTTCATAAACAATTTATAAGTAATTTGTATCATTCATATACATACATAATCATACACATATACATACACATTTAAATACAATACATGCATATAAATATCATATACAGAGTGTCCCCAATTATAATAATCACAGATTCCCTCAGTTTATCACTCGCAATCAGTTGCTCAGTGTCGATATACGAAAATGTAGCAATCTACAAAAGTGATAAAGTAATAAACCTGATAATTGTCAGTCGTTCGTGTACAGTTATCAACTGTGTCCTTAAGTCCCCATTGTAAAAGAGTCAAGTGGATTTTACACAAGTGTCACCGGCGAGAGATTCTCCTACCCTGCGAATTGATGATAGACAATAAAGTGCGATCGCTGCAATCGGTGACAATTTGCAAACGTTTCGAACGGTGAGTGTCGCACCCGGTCTTTATTTTTTCCATTCGTTCGTTTCGTTGGTTCGTTCGGTTGGACTTATTCGCATTATCAGTCTGTATTGATAGTAGACACACGGTCGACTGTTGAGGTTTTTTTTTTTGGTCGTGTCTAGGCTGAATGACAAAGAGTGCTGTCTTCAAGGTTGGCATTGACATTTATTGTGAATTGATGCATGAATTTATTTTTCACGCTGGATGTTCAACATGTGTGATTTCTCCAGGGAGATTTGTTATTTTTTAATTTCCACGTTGCTAGATTTTGGTGAGTAGCAAGAAATTTCTTATGCATACAGAAGAGTGATTTGAAGACTTCGAGGAAAGAAGTTATATGGTCAATGATTTAACAAAGGATTTGAACATCTGTTTTGAATAAGGAATTGGATTTTCTTTTTCTGGGGATTTATTCCTCATTAGACAATGATTTGATTATATGAATTTTAAAAGAAATAGCAAGGCAAAATTTAAGATAAGTGCTATTTCTTAGTTTTCTTAGTTTTATCTTATAATGAATAACTTTAATTAGATTTGAAAATAGTTTTGATTGTTTAATTGGAAATTGAACAGTTTAATTTAGAAAAATTGTTGTTAAACTTGGTTCAAGTAAGATGTTTTCTGAAATTTATTTTATTGAAAGTACAATTATACAAAAAGTTGGCAATATTTTAAAAATTACTTTGAGTATCCATATATTTTGCAAAAATAAACTCAAAGTTATAAATAAACTTTATAAAGTTGTAAAGTTAATAAAGTTAAGTTAGGTATATTAATTCTAAAATTTTTTGTCAACAAAGTGATAGTCAATTTATTGGACAATGATTTAACAATAGTTTTGGTTATCAAATCGCAAATTATGAGATTGATAATCAACTTTCACTTAAAGAAAAATAAAGTTAAAAATATCAGATTTTATAAACAGTTTTCAATTATTTAAAAATTCTTTGGAAAATTTCCTGTGAATTGGGAATTGTATTGATTCTTTGGGATTCATTCATTTTTTGACAAGATTTAAGTAATAAATCTTTGGCAATTATTTGATTATAATTTAACAAGTGTTTTGGCTATCAAATAGAAAATGAAAAGTTTATTTTTAGAGATAAATCATTATTAAATAACCTTCAAGAAAGAAAAATACAGAAATTTATTTTATTGAAAGTGCAATTTTTGAAAAACTTGTTATCATTTTAATAATGACCTTGAATTTCAATATTATTTTCATAAATATATTTTCTTTGGTTAACTATGTTGACTTTTAAATGATATTAACAAACGTAAGCAATAAATTGACAAAAATTTTACAATAGTATTGATTGTAGAATAAAAAAATAACGTTTGTTTTAGAAAACTCGTTATTAAACAATGTTTCTATAAGGAAATTTGTAAATTTAGTTGTCTAATGTTTAATTTCATAAATGCTTGTCAATTATTTAAGAATAATCTTGAACATTATTTGAAAATTACATCCTTTTTGTAGCAGATTTCAAGCTTTTTTCAAACTTTTTTTGTGACATAGGAAATTATCTTGATTTTTTAAATGACTTTATTTTTCAATTATCTTTAAGTAACAAATTGTTACTAATGGTTTGAAAACGTCAGATTTGGATTCCAAATATAAAATTACAAGTTATTCTTAAATAAATTCTTGATAAAAAACGTTTCAGTTCGATTTTTTTGTTAATGGTTTAATTCAAAGTAAAATTTCATAAAAAGTTGTCAACATTTTAACAATAACGTTGAACAACAAAATAGTTTGGAAAACTACAGTTTTATTGGTCAAATAATTATCAACTTTAAGCTATCTTTAAAATATTTGTTAAATAGCAACTAATTTAACTTTAAAATGATTCAACAAAGTTCTCAAGAAAAAAAATTTGTATTGAATAGAAAGTAAATTTCAAATTTTTGAAATTAATTCAATTATATATTAAGTGTATCAAACAAACTTTAAAAATAGTTTGTTAATGATTTAACAATGGGTAATTGTAGAGTTGTTCTTAAATAATTCATTGTTAAATATCATTCAAGTAAAAAATCTTAAAAATTTATTATCAAAGTTTCAGCAATTACTCAGAATTATATATTTGAAATAAAACAATTTTGTTTTCTCAAAGATAAGATCCAGAAACAATCATTTAACAAATGTGTTACTATAATTTAACAAAAGTTTGGACAATGATGAATGACAAAGATTTTCTGATATAACAAAAAAAAACTTTTAAATAACAGCTTTTCATAAATTCTTATCAATTATTTAACAATCTTAAGTATTATTATATCTGCATCTTTATTTGTTATTATTAGGTAAATTAAAGTTAGTACAAATTAATCTTAAATTTTCAAGAAATAAATATCTGAATCTCAAGTTTAGAATGTTGAACTTAAAACGCAAATAAAATTCAATTAAACTGATTAAATTGATTAGAAATTTAACAAAAATGCTGCCGATAAAAATATCTATCACTTAGCAACAATAAATTCTCAAATAATTGACTCTCTACAACAAACAATTCTCAGATTGCT
>JARJDZ010009107.1:0-32382 GCA_030264555.1 Aleochara sp. GC000083 | reverse complement strand
AAAATGTGCAAAGACTATAGTCTTGGTTCTATTTTTCGGTCAATTACATACATTGAAAATAAGCAAAGACTATAGTCTGACTATAGTCTTAGTACTATTTTTCGGCCAATTTCGCACGTTGAAAATGTGCAAAGACTATAGTCTTGGTACTGATTTTCGACCAATTTCGGGCTTTGAAAATGTGCAAAGACTATAGTCTTGGTTCTATTTTTCGGTCAATTACATACATTGAAAATAAGCAAAGACTATAGTCTGACTATAGTCTTGGTACAGATTTTCAACAATTTGTTGTCTCGAAACTGAGCTAGTCATAAAAACCAAAAGTCAGCGGACCGACCATAGACAAAGGGAATAAAGTAGGTACTTTACTCCCGTGGATTGACGAGATAATAAAAACCAAATCCTAACGGACCGACTATACACGGAGGGAATAAAGTAGGCACTTTACTCCCGCGGTTGAAAGTGGCTATAAAAACCAATTCCCAACGGACCGACTATGCACGGAGGGAATAAAGTAGGCACTTTACTCCCGCGGTTGAAAGTGCCTATAAAAACCAATTCCCAACGGACCGACTATACGCGGAGGGAATAAAGTAGGCACTTTACTCCCGCGGTTTATTGTGGCTATAAAAACCAAATCCCAACGAACCGACCATACATGGAGGGAATAAAGTGGGTACTTTACTCCCGCGGTTTGAAACTTAGCAAAAATGTCAATAAAACCAAATCTCAACGGAACGACTATACATGGGGAATAAAATACTACTTTACTCCCGCAAAGGTTTAATTCTGCTAAAACCACGAACATAACCAAAAAATAATAAGCAAAATGTAAAAAAAAAACAAAAGAAACTGAAGAATTACATTATTAATTTAAAATTAAGGATAAACAAACAAGAAAGGAGAGGTTTAATAGAAAAGACAGCTACAAATTGCTAAAGACTGCACCACATGAATATAAACACAGCACAAATAGTTTATACGATACCACGATACCATGAACTGCTGCAGAAACAACTATTTGAATGTCAAGATCCATCTGTAACAATACAACTAATGAGATAATGTTCCCATAATGAATATGTAGGAATAAATGGTTGATATAATTAGTACCTTAATCACCCACAGCCATTACACAAATCATATGGAAACTAATGCAAAATGTCTGATGTTGATGGATATTCACCAGAAAGATCAACCGTAGCGCCAACATGCCATAAAGATTCTGCCTATGCCAGCAGATTCTGTAATAATAAATCTAATTAGTTACCTGTTCACAAATTTTATATTTTATTAATAGAGGAATGAATTGTTAATGCAATATCTTAATCAAACCACTGCCATTACATACATCATATGGAAACCAATGTAAAACATCCATGTTGATGGAAATTCAGCTAGCAAGCAAAGAAAACTCCAATTTCATACCGACAATACCGGCAGACTCTGTAATAATAAATCTAATAAGTTATCTGTTCACAAATTTTATATTTTATCAATTGAGGAATGAATCGTTAATGCAATACCTTAATCAACCCACTGCCATTATATACATCTTATGGAAACCAATAAAAAACATCCTATGTTGATGGAAGTTCTTCTCAGATACAATGCAGACTCCAACTGTACCAGCAGACTCTGTAATACTAAATCTAATTAGTTGTCTGTTCACAAATTTTATATTTTATCAATTGAGGAATGAATTGTAAATGTAATACCATAATAAACTCACTGTCATTGCATACATCATATGGAAACCAATGTAAAACGGCCGATGTTGATGGTAGTTCTTCTAGCAAGCAATGAAAACTCCAATTGTACCGGCAGACTCTGTAATAATAAATCTAATTAGATATCTGTTCACAAATTTTATATGAAGAGGAATGAATTGTAAATGCAATACCTTAATCAACCCACTGCCATTACATACATCATATGGAAACCAATGTGAAGTCCTATNATATGGAAACCTGTGATGATAATGGATGTACTTCCGATTGGCGACTGGTGCCGACTAAAGTATAACTATTGTAACCGAATCTATAATTCAAGTAAAGAAGCATATTTTTTGCGAGAAAAGGTTTTTGATGACCGAAAATGTGTGATGACACACGGACATGCTGTATAGCCGCAAAACTGCCTCGGTGACCCTGAAACACGTTGCTTTGGCGAGCGCAGCGTAGCGCTGTCGGCACCAGTCGCCAATCGGAAGTCTCCCTATGCTGAAATGAAGGTTTGCAATACAATTTCAATGAAAATTATACTGCAGATTGTTGAATAGATGTGATATTATAAATTAACCCTTTTCTGGAAAAATGTAGATGTTCAGTTGATTCGACGCATGCGCATTTCAATCGAGTACTAAAAGGTGATCGCCCACTGCTGTAAAATAACGCCCAGTGTAGATATACCTTAAGCGCAATGTTGGTTGCATACCTTCGTAATAAAAGAATGCAGCCAAAAACCGACATTGACTAGAAAACGGTAAATCGCAAAATATAAAAGCTTGCATCAACAATAATTAAATATACCAATTCAGAAAATAAAGTAGAAACTACATTTCTTTCCCCAAGACGGAAGTTATTACCATAATAATAATGTTACTATTAAACTGATTGCTCAATTTTTCGGAAAATAAAACGATTTTTAGTTGTCAGATAACTAAATTCAATTTAAAATTATAGATATTCATTACCTATCTGCACCTGTGATCAGTATAAATGTTTATAGCGTCATTTAACTGATAAATAGTATGTAGTTCTCAAATCATGGTTCTTTTACATTGGAATTTGGATTTTTGACCTCATCTCTAGGATACAAAAGGGGTTTGTACCCGATTTCCTTATGAAATTCATCAATGGGCTGTTCCCAGCGTTTTTCGTAGTAAATGTTCATTAAATATTTGATGTTATATGCAGTATCAATCGCCCAGGGAATGTGATATCGTACATATAGTTGTCTGTGTCTAAACATACACGAATAAGAATGAATAGATTGCAACCTAATTAATGTAATCTATAACTTTACTTACTTCGGCTTTAAACGCATTCCACCAAATAGTGCACCAGATACGCACATTGGTAACCTAGTTTGAATTGCTTCGACCCACTTAACTGTGCATTCACCTGAAAAGAAAAAATATATTTACGATAAAGTGCTCCAAATAAATTAAGCGGTTAATCATCCACTGATAGTATGATTCACTAATTGCTCAGAGAAATTTAGTTAGGATCGATTACTTACCTAACATATTCGTCGGCATTTCAAGAACAGCATGAAAGAGGTCATGAACTTCTCTATAACGCTGCATTACGTATGCTGAAGCTACATCGTCGACGAATTGAACTGGTAGCCTTGCATCGGGAGTCACGTCCTACAAAATAAGCATTAACAATGACGCAACAATCAGCAATAAAAATGCTCAACCGCAATCTAAGTAAAAGATGATTTCATTCGATTGCTAACTTACATTTGTCAGTAAGAAGTTGCTGTACATCTTGCCTAGTGTGCCATCGGGCATCGCTTTCAACTTTTCTAAATCCACCGTCTTCGAATTGATGCGCGGCTGCTCACGCAAAATGCGCTTGCCTTCTTCACACTCTTCCATATGCTGCCTCATGTGTTGAATGGCCCCATACCCTGCAATCTTCAATGCAATAAAATATAACTAATGCAACTTAATTATAATTCACCTGTCGTTTCGCCCATGGATGCAATCATATCGCCTCGATGTGGGTCATACAATGCCATCAATCCCGATCCGATGCCCAATAAGGATTTTTGGAAGAAATTTGTCGAAATGTGATGTTTTTTATAGAAGTCTTCAAAAGTCGCATCAAGGTGATTCGTTGATTCATTAGCAGATTGTCCATTTTGATGAAGGCGTCTTAATACTGAACCATGACGTATAACATTCGATGAACGTAATAATTTTGTTGGCAGAAGCATCTGAAACAAATATATACATTTAGTTTAAACAGTGAATAGAAAACTATTTTTAAAACAAATAAGATAATTTGGTTCAAATCTGTTGGGCATTTATATTTCTTACATGACAAACATTACAATGATCGTTATTACAAACGGATTTTGATTTACATCACAGATTTATGTATAAATTACACTTACATAGTTATAAATTTTACATGTGAATAAAATTATTATCTTTTATTGCTGATAAATACGATTGAATAGATGGTAAATATATATTTTAGAATCTCAATAACTAAATTTATGGCAAGCCAAATTTTTGAGCGAAATGAAAATTCAATTTTTGAATATTTGTGCCGATATATATGACTTAATGCCATAGATTCAAGATTAAAAACATTTTGTCCTTCATATCAACATATTTATGTTAATGGCACAATGATGTTGAATCAAGATTTAGTAGATCTTAGAAATTCGATAAAGTTGTGCAAAATGGCCAAACCGCAACTTAATATCTATCATAGTTTGTAACTTTTACACAAATAGACAAAACTTCCAGCTATACTTATATTAATGCCAATGAAATTAACGTATGAATATGTGTAATCATAGCCGAAAGCCATGCCAACATAAGTTATACATACATTTTTGAAACAACCAACAACACTTGTCGTAAGCGCTGAATTATAATGAGTGCATAAAATTACACTATACTTTAAAATTGAGCCCATCAAACATGAAAGAAGAAATTGGAGTAGAAATCCCGAATGATGCCACTTAGAATATCCCCAAGCTGTAGATAATTCTCCAGTCATGTATGCAACAATGAGAAGAGGTAAAAACATGAAGAGTGAACTATAGTACATTATATCGCATTTCTCCAAGTTGGTCTTTGATGCCAATTCCAATTTCTTCTTTATAAAAACGGCGTGCAATGCGCTGAACATATTATTCCAGAACATCGACATATATCCGAGAAAAGAGAAGCTCAAATCGTCACAGGCAGCGATCAACGCTCCAAGGATCATAATCCAGACGCTCAATTGAACAATGCCTTCAGGTTTCACTCCCATGATGAAATATTCTGAAGCCATCGTCATCAACAAGAGAAAACGACGCAGTGCAGTGAACATTGGTAAACTTAGCGTTTTGGTTCCTTCCAAGCCACAAAGAACGTCCACCAATGTAATTAACGGAAGGGGCCATAATAATTGGAAAGTTTTCACTTCCAAATCAGCCAAATTGATTGCAGACGATCGTTTCAGCAGGTAGACGATGATAATCGTGGTCAGCATTTGTCCCAGTACCAAACATTGCACCGATGGGAAATCGTGCACGGTGAGCACGTTCTTGTTGACGATGGTGATCGAAAACGATGCAAGTCCGTAGAAGATTGCTGAGGCAAGTTGATTGATCCGTTTGCTGTGTGATGATGACGTTACCACTAAAGTGATATCATGTATGCTGAGCCGTGTTGTCATCGTTCCAATGAATCATCGCTGCTGCAATCATGTCGATAATAAATGTTTAGCTAATGATTTGGACGACGAGTAGAACTTACGAGTTGTTAAACATTGCTGCTTGGATGTGTTTATTGTTATGCTAGCAGTTTTGTAAACGTCGATATCTGTAGTATTTTGCGCTGTAATTTTGTGCATATTTGGCAAACTAAGAATTGTCTATTGCATGTGCAAAATTAATGCCTCTCATTAAAATATAGATAAGTAACGGTAATATCAGTGCGGTGGCCATTTTACTTTCCGTTAATGATTTAAATTGCTCATTTCGAATGCAGGGCATCGAATATTCGAGAATTTTTGACTGAGATTGAGTCTATTTCATTTACTACAGTTGTAGATATAGTTCAAAATGGTAAAAATGTGGAGAATTTCGCAAGTCAATGCGAACAATCCAAATTATTTCTCCTGAAGCCATAACTCAATTAATTCAAATAATTAATATAGTCAGTCACAAATATTTACAATATTCTAAATAATTCATCTAATTGCACATTCTCTTTAAAATAGTAATTACTATACTGCTCATTAAGTTGCAGAAACAAGCAAAATGCTGACTTACTGTATTGTATCTTTTTGTCTAGATACTTTCCTTTGATAATTTCTAATATCATAGTACAATTCTATATAAATACTACTACACAATATCAGCTTTATTGGCTTTATCTGGTAACACTGTGTAAGCTGGTGAAGCATCCTTTCTTTTGAATGTAACATAAGTGTAGACTAAACTTCCAAACACACTGATGTTGATGCCAATGAAGTTTATCCATGAGAAAATATAGTCTCCCCCAATCACCATACCCAAATAAGTCACACAGATATTTTTCAAACACCCAATGATGGTTGTGGTCAGTGCTGAATTGTACTGTGTACACAAAATGACACTATATGTTAAAATAAAACCCATCACACAGGAGAGCAAGAACTGTGCCATGAAGAACATGTTATCCCAGCCTTTGTAGTTGTACCCCATTTCTAGTTCTCCAGTATAGAAAGCCATGAAGATTGCTGGCACAAACATGAACATTGAGTTGTAGAACATCACACCATACTTTCCAAGTTCTTTGGAATCAAGTTTCTTCTTGATGTACACTCCATTTGTTGCAGTAAAGAAGTCATTCAGCAAGACCAAGATGTATCCAAGCAAATTGAAGCCCAAATCATTGCTGGCTGCTACCAGAGCACCAAGAATCATGGTATACACACTGAATTGCACACTGAATGTTGGTCTAATACCCAGGAGGTAAAACTCAGCAATCATTGTCATCAGAATAGAGAATCGCCTCAATGCTGTAAACATTGGTAGACTTAGCTCTTTGGTGCCTCCAAGACCAAACAGCATGTTGCCCACATATATCAGAGGCAGGGGCCATATCTTCCCAAAGGTATTCAGCTCCAAATCAGGGAAGCTGACTATTCGTAACTTCTTGCCCACATATAATACAATCAAAGTTGCCAACATCTGACCAAGGCCCAGGAATTGCACTGATGGAAATGAGTATGTTGTGAGTACATTCTTATTGACCACTGTTATCATAAACGAGGCAATTCCATAGAAGAGGGCCGATGAAACCCGCTTGAAAAGCTGGCTGTTTTCATTGATGCACTTCATGTTGTTGCTCTACTGAGACCCCCTATCTTCACTGAGTTGGCTTCCACGCATATCCGATCAAAACTGCTACGCTTTTCGCTGCGTGCATTATCAGCGTTTGTTTAAACTTTACATTGCTATTCGGTTTGCGCGTTCAAGCCGCTGATACACGTTACCACATTACATCACTTATGCTTTGCTTTTGGTAAATAATTTTTAATAAGTGTGAGTGACAAGGGTGACCTTCAATATACCCCTGCGGACTTATCGAATTTAGATGCAAACTAAGCATTTCCAAGTGTAAACCCGATTGGTTTACTTATTAACAATCGGCTATTAACATTCTATGCAAGTTTAGATGTGTAATTAAACGTAGTAAATGTTTTATTTATCAAACCGTCAAAAACCTAACCTCGCCAAGTTAATCGATGTCCAATTTTTAGTAAAATTCGTATGAATCTACAGCATTTACAGATTAAATAAAGTATGCTAGCGCAATAACACTCACCTTGCGTTTTTCAATGTTAATTGCACAATAACATAGCTAATAAAGCATTAATCAAATAAACTGGCAAAAGTATGCTGAATAAAAATTTGACTGCTATGACATGCACCTTAGGCAACCGGCGATACACACGGTTGTGTTGCAGGTTGCATAGAGTGAAGTCCACAAAAATATAAAATAATTCTTAAATTTGTTTTTCAACAAATTTTCTTTAACATTTATCATTAAAATCTCAAATTTTTAACCACTTAATGTAAATATCGTTTTATGCGTATCATAATTTATTGTTGTACTTGTAATTACTAATCATTGATGGCGATTAACATTCCCAATTATCCTCGTTGAAAAACCAGGATAATGCAGATGCACAAAAAGCGAATTTTATGGATTTGCAAAAACCTATGACTAACGTTGGAAAATTGGCGAAACTGTTGAAAGATATAAGCATGTAAAATGCATGCGAATGACGCGCATTCCGAGCATTCCAAGCCAATACAAATGATACATTATTCACGAACTGTTTGATATCCGTCCCAAGATCCAAGATTACTCTCGATTCTTTCAACTTGATATTTGCCATATTTACGTGCATGTCTGTACCCGTCTATATTACATTTCGATTGCTGGAAGCAAAAAAGGACTGAAAAGTCCAGCAATCTTTTCTTGGATATGGAAGTTGATGCAAGTAAAAGGAGGATATCTGATATCAGATGAGATATATCATACTGGCGGTAACGAAATTACAAATTCCAAGTTCTAAGTTGTAGTCACACTAAAATATTGGTGACTGATAATTTTGGAAATTGCAGGAATTTTGGTTGAACGTATTATGATAGTTTCCTTTTAGTTGTATCATGTTATTTCTGTGATTATGAAAAATGCATGGAAATATAAGCTGGGAAAGGTTGAGAGATGGGTGGACTTTGACGAAAATAATATGTGTCCATTTCGATTTGGTGAATAATTCAAAACCGAAAGATTTTTGTGGAAGAAATCCGAGGGGAAAATCAAAGGGAATTTCTTTGTCAGAAATCTTCAAATAGTATAAATAACAGTTATTTGTGAGTCTTTCTGTGATTAAATAGATACCAATTAGAACTGAATGAGGAAAATTGATAATACTAGAGATTACTTAGTTTGTATAAAAAATAACATTTGAATTACTTATTTCATGATTACTTAAAAGGATATTTCTTAGAATTAATAGATAAGAACTATTGAAAGATTAATTACATCCTGTTATCAGGATATAAAAATGAGTATAGGCAACCAAATACACTTGGCAGGAATTGTCCAGTAACCTGATGATTAATTCGCCAGTATATTGTTTGCTGTCCAGAGTTGCGAGCTCGTTATTATTATCATTGCGCTTTATTACTTGCAATATTGCCGTCTCATCCCGGAAATACATTACATGTTCCCTACACGTCTCTGGACGATCGTCATCCAGCCGCAATACGGGTGGACGCGAGGAGGCAACCCAACCAACAGCACACCATAAGCAACCGCAAAATGGCCTCTTCTCTCCTCCCGCTTTCCCGGAAAATCTGCAGGGCAGCAAACAACGTATGCATCAGGCACTCGTTAGCTGCGTTAACGTTGTTGAACTCGCAGGAAACGGCAAACAGCGGCCATCCCGTACGAGATCCCATTTATCCTTCGTGTCCTTTCCTGCACGTGAACGCGTTCCGCTGCGTTCATTTCACGGTGCACAGCATTCGGCCGCTCCATTATTAATTAGTTCATCAACTTGTATGTAGCGATAATTATGATTTACATCAAAGTGCGTGGTCGTCGTCGGTGATGGCTGCCATCGTCCTGATTGCCATTGCTGATGCTCACGCCCCGACAAATACACCAATTTAAGCACAAATGCAAATAAAGTGTTGTTGAATCATTGGAGATTCATGAGGTGAGATATTCGTTGTTAAAATTTCAGAAATTAGTCAGAATGTCAAAGTTGTCATGTTGTCATAGACAACCAGATATACTAAGTTGATGGGGTTGCCTATAATTTATATCGATGGCTTTGACTTTTTTTAAGTTGAATATATTGTAATTGCAAATCGATGGAGTAAATAACAAGCACAACTTGCAAATAATGATGGGGATACAAAGAATTTGCAAAACGATAATGGGGTATAATTTCGCTCGACATGCGAGTGGAAAAATTTGCATGCAAGTTGATTCAACTTCCTCAACTATCGAATCCAACAATGACAATCAATGAATTATTGATGATATTTCGTTCTGTTTAACTTCAACCAATTAGAATACAATTGTATTGTTTTTTTTCTTGTGAAACGTTCACGCAATGTGTTTATAATTTTTTACTTTAATTTAGGGGGATTCCCCTAAATTAACAGATAGCTTAATGTACGGCTAAATGACCGAAAAGTCTAAAATCGTCAGGAGTTCTTCGGGGCATTGATTACGAATTGACGAGGACGTGAGGACATAATTCGTGTATTTACATGTCGAAACGGACGTCTCAAGTGCTTTATAATTTACCTTTTCGACGTTGCACGTCAAATGCCACCAATCAGTAACAACAAGTTTGTTGTTTTCTCCTTGTTAATGAATCATTGATTAGCGCCAACAAAAATCCATTCCCAGCATGCATTGCATTCGTTTCATTTCCGTTGACTTCATTTGTTGAATACGTGGATGTTGTTGCTATTGTTGTTTTTGTTGTCGGGCCTACATGGTCGATGGGTTCGTGGTGGTTGCGCTGGAGGTGGTTGCTGGAGGTGGTTGAGGAGGTGGTTGGAGGTGGTGGTCGCACTCGTACGTTCCGTGTTCGAGGCAATAAGTTGCAATGCGGCAATTTGTATGAATATTTGATGGGCGCGCTTTCTTGCGGCGATGGCAAACGCGTATGCATATTTAATGCGGGCGTCATGAACGGACCACCGCTGGTCATCTTGCCGCCTCCGCCGACCGTCCATCCTCCGGGCGCGACTCCACGCTACGTGCCCAGAAGCCGGCGGCCGCGCCGCCTCCACGAGGCCGTAAACTAGCCGCGCGCACGAAAAACATTTGTGTTTCTTCATTTCCAGCCAGCACGCTTCGTTTTATGTGCGTTTGCTTATTTTGCAGCCGCCGGCCGGGTTCGAGTCGTTTGGCGAGTGTGGAAGGAGGAGGCGAGGGAAATGTCCCTCCGAAGGAGGTTGCCAATTTTTATCACATTGCTGCAAGTTGCTGGCATTGCAATAAGAAGATGATTCCAGTTTCAGGAAGTGTGTTTCAATTGAGCTGTTTGAAATTTGCAAGTTTAAATTTGCTAAGGAAGAAAATTAAGGGGGTATTTTAAAATTTGGTTCCTAAAAGATTTCTAATAGGTATTCAGAAAGAAGTTGGTGAAGCTGCAATAAGAAGATAATTCCTATTTCAGAAATAACGTTTCAATTGAGATGTTTGAAATTTGGAAGTCAAAATTTGCTGAGGAAGAAAATCAAAGAGTATTTTAAAATTTGGTTCTTACAAGATGTTCAATAGGAATTCAGAAAGAAGTTGGCGCCGTTGCAATAAGAAGATAATTCCAGTTTCAGAAATAACGTTTCAAATGAGTTGTTTGAAATTTGGAACTCAAAATTTGTTGGGGAAGAAAATTAAGAGGGTGTTTTAAAATTTGGTTCCTACAAGGTTTCCAATAGGAATTCAGGAAGAAGTTGGTAAAGCTACAATAAGAAGATAATTCCTGTTATAGGAATAACGATTCAATTGAGCTGTTTGAAATTTGGAAGTCAGAATTTCCCAGGGAAGAAAATTAAGGGGGTGTTTTAAAATTTGATTTCTACAAGATTTCCAATTCAGAAAGAAGTTGGCTGAAATAAGAAGATAATTCATGTTTCAGGAATAACGTTTCAATTGAGCCCTTTGAAAATTGGAAGTCAAAATTTGCTGGGAACGAAAATCGGGGGGAGGGTGATTTAAAATAGGGTTGTTTATAACATTTTCCAATAAGACTTAAAAGTCAAAATGTAATTCTGATTAGAAAGTTTTCTGGATTACAATTAAAAATATAAATTTGTTTGATATTGTTACGAGTTGATTTACACTAGTTCTTTTTTGAACTATAATTGATGTTTTCTGAATTACAATTGGAAAAACTTTAGGAATTTCTAGAAAGCTTAGCATTTCTTAAAGCAAAAATTCTTAAGAGAAGTGTTCAAAACAAAATTTAGTTTCTAAAATTGACTTCAGTTTATTTCAGTTTTAAAGTGTCAAATATTACAAGATAAAAAATTAATTATTTTACTACAAGTTCTACAATTCATATTTTCCAATAATTCAGAAAGTATAAAATACAATTCAGATTTAGAATTGTAGAAATTTCTAGAAAGCTTAAGATTTCTTTCAACACAAATTTTGAGATTAGTTTTCAGTTGAAAATATTGTTTTTTAAGTTTACTTTGCAAATTAGTTCAGATTCAAAGTATCAAATATTACAAATATAAAAGACTAATTATTTTACTATAAGATTCACAATTCACCATTTCTAATAAGAATTCAGAAATTATAAAATAAAATTCAGATTTAAAAATTGTAATTAAGCTATCAGCAAATATATTTGAGATTTGTAAATGTAATTTAGTTTTCAAAAATTGTAATTCAGATTTGGTAAATATAATTGAGAAAGCATAAGATTAATATCAGAAATGAATAAATGTATTTCAGATTAGTCAAACATAATTGAGAATACATCAAATGATATTCAGAAGAATTTAAATGCAAATCCAATTAGTGCCACTTTTTGTTAAACAATAATTAAATTTTGATAGGTAAATTATTGTAAATAATATCAGGATATTGACATAATAAAGGCAGCAGTAATTATCTCTCAAATATTATTTAAATCAACTTCAATTGAATCTGAATTACATATAATACTTTCTGAATTTCAAATGACAATTTCTGAATTACATTTCATGAATTGGAATTAGATTTTATAGCATTCTGAATTTAAAGTGACATTTTCTGGATTTGAAATCTTGATTTAATTTAAAAACCTAAATTACTTATCTATTTTTCTGTACAATTGATGCTTTTTGAATTACAACTAGAAAAGATCTAAAAATTTCTTGAAAGCTTTCATTTTTTTCTAGTAGAAATTCTTGAGAGCAATATTCATTTGAAAATATGGTTTCTGAATTCTGAATTTAGTTATTACATTTTTGTGGTGTAAAATACCACAAGAAAATAATTAATTTTACTCTAAGGTCTAACAAAATTTTTTACCAAGTTTTCACTTAAGCTTAACAAATTTTCTTATTTTTTCCTGGTAAATGAATCTGAACCACATTTTACTCATAAAATCTGCAGAATTATTTGCATTGTAATGTTTGTATATTATCCCAAAATAGAAGTCAATATTTTCATCAGTCTGATACCAGATTTCTTCAACCTAGCAAATTAAAGTAGCTTTTGGCATCATCAGTTGGAACACTAGTTTAGCATGCAGCACGTAATTAAAGCTAAATAAAGCTGGCAAATGCATTGAATGGGCAATAATTTCGGCATTTAAATTGAACGATTGAGCACGAAATGAACGCTCATCGATGATTCTGTGGCCCTCTTCGGGGCCGAAATCAGCGCGCCATCGAAAATCAAGATTTAATACATGTACATGATGATTGTGCTTAACAAAACCAATCACCGTTTATAATTACATCGAGTACGCGAACAAGCTGCTGGTCGATCAGATGCATGCACGAATCGCAGGATTCGTGCGAATGCATTCTGGATTCAGGAATCCGGAATGGGTTTTCAACCACCTCAACCACCCACCCACCCATTCGACGATGTTGGCCAACATTCAACCACCACCATCAGCGTTCGCATTTCGTCAGTGTTCGACATTAATGCGATTTATTGGAAATGCATTGGAAATTCAATTGAGTGCTTAAATTATAACGCAATTTTAATGATTTTCTTCCATGGGTTCAGATCCGAAATGTTACCAAACTCATCATAATGATGAAATACGTTTTGGTTACAATAACGATAAATGAATTTGAAATTCGAAATCTTCGAGATGTAAATGAGATCATTTGAGGGTGAATCCAATCTTCTTCGTTTATTTCATTACTTCTGTTGGTTGGATGAGGGTTTTGGAAGCAACGAATAAGACATCGTTGTTGCACAGGATACCGCCGACATAAAAACCGGAAATGGGAGGCAAAAAACAAGTCGGGGGGCACCCATACGATCCCTGGGAATAGGCAATCCAATGGCGGAGGATGCTTCCGGATGGAATGAAGGCCGGTGCGCAATAACACTTACGGCGTTACATGGGGAAATTGTGCGCTATTGAAAAATCTCATTTCTGCGTTTTCCGGCGCGATGCGATCGCCCGCCGATTGGGCCCCATGTCTTCGGTAGGTAGACCTCCACCGGAAGCAGCAGCGTCTTGTCTTTCGGCGGAGCGAACCGAGAGAAATGCTTAGACTTATAGGGCAGATCGCATTGCGCCATTGCATTGTGGTCGAACTCCAGGGAAATCAGTCCGACGTCGAATCTTCACTTATGTTTCGTCTATAGACGCCCATCTTCCGGCCGCTGGAATTGCTCGAGATGTTCGCAATCCGTCCGAAGAAGATACATATGCTCTCAGCAGTCATTGCATTGCCTTCCATTCGGTGAGTACCATCGCGGACCTGTGCGGAAATGGGGGTAGGTAGATTTCCTTCTTGGATGTTTGTGTCTGCTTGGATTTGAAAGCAATTTTTCGCTTTGGAAAATGTTGTCTGCAAGATGCAAAAGAAGTATTCAGTCCAAAAGTCCAAAAGGAAGTATCTTTCTAGAAATCAGGTTCTTCTGAATCATGGATTCACTTTAATTGTCTACAGAAGTCATTTTTTGGATAGTTTAACATTTTCTTCAAAAATACGGTTGTTTGGACTGGAAGATTTTCAACAGCCTGAATCTTGAAGATTTATCAAGAATAGAAGTAGAAAAAGTTGGTAGTCCAAAAAATTGGAGTCCAGAAAGGTACATTTTTTCAGAAATCAAATCTGTAGTAATTTTCTTCAGAAGTCATTTTTTAGACAGTTTAACATTTTCTTGTAAAATATGGTTATTTGGACTGGAAGATTTTCAACAGCTTTATTGATTGGATATTCAAAATCGAAGGATTATCTAGAATAGAAACAGAAATTTGGGAGGCTAAAAAATTGGAGTCCAAAAAGAAGCATTTTTACAAAAATTAAATTTGTAGTAATTGTCTTCAGAAGCCATCTTTCAGACAGTTTAACATTTTTTTGTAAATTATGGTTATTTGGATTTGAAGATTTTCAAAAGCCTTGGTGATTAGATCTTCAAAATTGAAAATTAATCAAGAATAGAAACACAAAATTGTGTCTAAAAAATTGGAGTCCAAAAAGAGGCATCTTTCTAGAAATCAAATCTGTTGTAATTATCTTCAGAAGCCATCTTTTAGACAGTTTAACATTTTCTTGAAAAATATGGTTATTTGTCCTGGAAGATTTTCAACAGCCTTGATTGCATCTTCAAAATTGAAGAAAATCAAGAAAAGAAACAGAAAGTTAGTAGTCCAAAAATTGGAGTCCAAAAAAAAGCATTTTTCTAGAAGTCAAGTTTGTAGTAATTGTCTTCAGAAGCTATTTTTAGACCGTTTAACATTTTCTTGAAAAATATGGTTATCTGTACTGGAAGATTTTCAACAGTCTTGTTGATTAGATCATCAGAATTGAAGATTTATGAAGAATAGAAACAGAATGTTAGTAGCCCAAAAAATGGAGTCTAAAAAATGCATTTTTCTAGAAATCAAATTAGTAGTAATTTTCTTCAGAAGACATCTTTCAGTTTAACATTTTCTGGTAAAATATGGTTATTTGGACTGGAAGATTTTCAACAGCTTTGTTGATTGGATCTTCAAAATTGAAGATTTATCAAGAATAGAAACAGAAAATTGATAGTCCAAAAAATTAGAGTCCAAAAAAAGGATTTTTCTAGAAATCAAATTTGTAGTAGTCTTCAGAAGCCATCTTTCAGATAGTTTAACATTCTCTTGGAAAATATTGTTGTTTGGACTGGAAGAATTTCAACAGTTTTGTTGATTGGATCTTCAAAATTGAAGAATAGAATAGAATAGAAACAGAAAGTTGGTAGTTCAAAAAATTGGAGTCCAAAAAGAAGCATCTTTCCAGAAATCAAATTTGTTGTAATTATCTTTAGATGCAATCTTTTAGATAGTTTAACATTTTCTTGCAAAATATCATTGTTGGTATTGGAAAATTATCAGCCTTCTTGATTTGCTCTTCAAATCCATGTTGAAAATCTTAGAACAGAATCTGATCATTACAGAAAACATGACTCAGAATCAAATCTGTCCATAAAAATATGTTCAATACCAAATCAACATAACAGACTTCAATCCAATCAGACAACAAATTCTGCTGCAATTGTTGATTCAAATGATTAATAACTCGAATTCAATTCAATTCGTTTGTTTGCTTGTTTGAGCAAGCACTTCATGTTCGTAATTTGAATAAATAACCTCGCAAATATTTCCCAAACGTGCCACCAGCTCCTCCTCATCTTCGCCCAAACTGCAATGAATTATCTGCTCCCATTCTGCACTATGCATTCTGCACCCCCTCTAGTTCTTCATGCGCCTTGGGGCATGCTCCTGCTTTTGCTCGAATGGTGGTGAATGTTACCTCAAGGGGATCCCATTGATGCTCATTTTTGGCAGCTGTAATCGTTTTTGGATCACTGTTATTCCCATTCATGGTCTATGAGCTCCAGCCGATTCGATTACAGCCCCTCTTCGTGATGGGATTTGGCGAATACCTTCGTGCAAGTAAGCAGTATCAAACGCATACGTATCTTCTGTTTACGTGGGGGATGCTGGTAAGTCACCGGCTTCCGAGGATGGCCTCCAAATTTCATTAGTGAAGATTGCCGACTTGAAGTTTTTTTCTTTTTCAACCCTCGTGAAATCTTGGGTTGTTTTTATGATTTTATCATCGAATTTCTGTAAAATTGAATCCTCGTGTTGAAGTTACAACCTTCTACAATAATAATCCCCATTGCTTATCAGTTGTATCAGAAAATTTCCTCCATTAGGAAAGTTCAAACATGAAATCACTTGCATAACATTTTGGTCTCAAAAGGATGCAATATGTTTGATTCTTATCGGTGTTATCAATTGTGTTGGATGCATTAAATGGGCATGAGGTAGATGATCCATGGGCCACATGGTACAAGGGTGCATTCATTGCCCCAGAAAAGTATGATACCAGAGCAGATTTTTGCAACGAAAGCAATGCTCATCCCAAGAATGGTACGGGTGTTTAATGCCCATGCAGATCTAAAGCAGGATAATACGTTCTTCGGGGTTTACGTCCTAATGCCCTCAGCTTTCAACCTCGTGGGGCGATCTGGATCGACGAGCTGGATGGATTCTTCAAAGAGTGCGAAAGGGAAAAATGTTGTGAGTGGATTATTCGTTAAGTACTCTTAAGTATCCGCATTGATAAAGATAAAGGCATAAAGGGTGCGTTTCAGAAGGACAAGTAATGTCTCCAAATTTGACATTTGATTGACATTTATCAGGTTTGAAGAATTGAAAACTCATGATGATGTTTTTANGATTTTTGGAAAGTACTCATCAAGACCTACAATTTGGTTCCAACTTTAGTTTAATTGATGCAATCGTTTAAAAGTTATACGCAGTTAAAGGAGCGAAAAAAAGCGAAAATTTTGCATTTTGGGACCTCATTTTTCAAGTTCGGGTATTTTTGAGTCTGGTACAATGTCGTGCCCATAATCATTGTCGTATATATTTTTATATACAACCAATAGCACATCTTGGGTATTATATAATTTTTAAATTTAGTTCAGCGTGACATTTTAAATGTGTTAACTTTCATTAAATTGTGCACTTACTGATCTGAGGTGCCCGCATATTAAAGTGCAGAAGGTGAACCCGTTGAATGTTGGTTTTAAGGTTACAACATGTATTTTTTACCTTTAATGGCATCTTGTACATTTATAATTGGCCTTACAGCACGTACAAGTTATCATCTGTTTATTTGATACTGCTCTTCGATGGACAATGCTGCTGGAGTAAAACATTGAGCAATATGCCTTATTTCATTTATAACATGCAGACCATCTTAAACGTGAATGTTGTGAAACTCGTGAGAGGAAATGCGATAAACCACAGAACTGTTATGCAAACCACAGTTTGCGGTATGTACCTTTCAGAAAATAGTTAAGATATTGGAGTTTTATTGTTTGGATTAAACCTCATTGGAATATTAAAAAGATTAAATAACAAATGAACAATGAACGTGAGGAATGGAATTTTCTAGAATCAGATTTCCAATTCAGAAATTGATTGTTTAGAAAATGCTTGCAATGGTAATTTCGTCTGGAGTCTTTTCGTGGGACCACTCCTTTCGGATATTTGCTCCTTATATTTAGTTGTCAACATTAAGTCGTCTCCAGCAAAATCTATTTAAAGTGAAGTCCCAAATTCCAAGCTCTGTCACTTTCCAAACTAAGCGAAACAGCAATGCACCGCATGTGACAACTTTGGTATATTGCACACATGCTCCCGAAAATGTCATCTTTTATTAATTATGCATTAACATTTACATTGAATCAATATCTCAGCCAGCATATGCTTTAAATAGAATGATAAACTCTGTGCAGAAAATGAAGTATTAGGATGAATTGCAAACAGACCCAGCCATGATTTAATAATAAGCGTTACATCTGCACAATATAATTATAAATATTCGCGCATATAAATGAAAATGGAATCCGACGTTTTCGTATTTTGAAGATGACATCTAAACCCGAAAATACTTAAAGCTTCAGTTAGTATCATCGTAAATCCCATTTAACAAACGCGCCTATGACTATTAGCTTGGTCTAACTTGTAATTCTTTAGTACGCATTCAGGAATGCCTTCATTTTTTAATTAGATCTTGGTGAAAAGTTCTTGCTGGGTCTCTGATGTTGTTGACATATGAATATGTTCGCATTTTTTCGTGGCAGCTCAGGTTGGGTACGAAGTAAGCGACTATTTCCAGTAAACCACATTGCAGTGCTTATTTTTATAGAGCGACAATCTTGTACTGCACATGCCATCGTGTCCTTTTGGATTCGCTGGTAGAAAGACACATAACGCGAGCGAATGAATGCCTCTCGGTTCGAACGACTGCATTCTCGGTCATCCGTATCACTTCCTCGTTATAGAATCACCGAATCTTTCCAACTAAATCGGTAGAGTCATTTTGCCCGAGTGCGAATACGTTGTTTCAAATTAGATGTCTACTCATTTTTGGTTTCAAATGTTGCACCAATAAAAAATTCATGTATAGACAGGAAAATTTCAAACGTTTCATCTTACTGAAGAAATTTTATGAGTATCTAATTTATCATCCTTATTAATGAAGAAAATTTCTAGTAGATAAAATTTCTAATCATTTTTGGCATTAACCACAGAATAAAAATTTATGCTATAACACCAAAATTTTTTTTCAAACTTGGGCATTTAAAACATTATTTCTACATTCGTATATTTGTGAATCAACATTCCATTACAGTATCAAAAATTTTAATTTATATCAAACTTAGTTACTATTGTTGCAAATATTTTAAATGTGATACTGTCTGAGAATAATATTTTCAAAACAAAAGATATCATGTACTTGAATGGAATAAAACGCAAATGCAACAAGCGTGAAGGTAACACGAGTCATGTGTATTGCACTTTTGTTTAGATTACAAGATATCCAGATTAAAAATAGAATCTTGCACCGCAATTTTGCTGCCTAAAACGAGAAAATTGTACTTTTCCTTACCAAGCGTTCAAATAATTTATTTGAATAGCAAACTCAATCTAATTAAAAATAAACCAAGCATATTTTATCGTTTGATTATTAATTTATAATTGCCCTTTAATAATTTACTTTTGTTGCCTCCATGATATTCAATTGCCCTCATATTACAACATTAAAAATGAAATTATATAAGTAATTATTTGAGTCTAATCGCATCGGCACTTTTGCTTTTTAGCGTACATATTACTTTCTGTCTACAAAATACTCACATAAAATAATTCCAAACCATAAATACCACAGCTTGCTTCCACGTTCATTCGTAATTAATGTAATTACGAGAGAATTTTATAGTTTCCATTCATGCATTTTTATTTTATTTTTACATACGCTAATTCCACATTTGGTTTTAACTTATTCAATAACCTTACGTAATTATTTTAAAACTTATGACTAATTACAACGTACGGAAGAGATAATGTACGTAATACTATGTTTTGTTTCATACTGATTAATGGTTATACATTTGTGTATATAAAAAATACATGTGAGCAATTATCAAGTAGTCGTGTTGATAGTGAATTGTAATTTGTTTAGAAGCATTAATTCTTAATTTGAATGTAAATGACCTCCACTAAAATTAGCATATTAACAAAATCAGTGAAAAAATCGCGTGTGTATGAGTTGAATTGAATTTCATTTTATTTGATTAATCTATTTAATTGTCTACGGGATAAAAGCAAGACTTATAATTCAGTTACGTTTGATTGCAGCTAATATGCACGTGCATGAATAATAACTAATAACTGTCCGTTTAATTTGCTCCAATTGCTTGTGTACAGTTTGCGCGTTTGCATGTGCATTTTTTCTGAAATTGCACGTTTTTACAACCGTACGCAACCGTACTTTTCCTCCGCATCCGAAGAAAATGTGCATGTTGCACACGAGGAATTCACTGCGTGCTAATTGTACGCCTGTTGTTGTTTCAAGTTCAGCGCAAGCGAGAACTTCAATATTCTAATATTCATCGACATGCGGACATTATGAATACGTCAATTGTGATTTCATTAATTTTAATTGCATCCATGTACCGGCAATGCGTGAATTATTTGCACCGCATTCAAGTACTCACTCGTTTCTGCAATCATGATCATCATCATCATTATCTGGTTAATTTTCCTTTTTGTATTTGCACTGAACAAAGTGAAATTAAACCCACTATAGTAATTTAAGTTGAAGATGATTTATGAGGAATTTCACTCTCAATGTTTCCAGCTAACTGTCTTAATTAGCATATGCACTTAAAACGTAACAATTATTTAAATTATCACTTATTTTTTGAAATAGAATCGCGATTTTGTTTTGAAATTTGTTGAAAATTGAAGCTCATGGAAGCCGCAATTTAATTCTATGAATAATTACAAGAATGATGCTTCTTCGCTCATGCATGAATGATAGGAATTCTCAAGGCAGATGTGAAAAACGACGAGTTAATAAATTTTACGCAATCCTGCCTTCTCGCTTCACTTTTAATTTGCGTTGTTTACATGTTCGCCAAGTTTCGCTTCTCTCTATTCATCTTCATGGGAACTATTGTTGAATTAAAAGCGTGATATCGTTGCAAACGGTGGCAAATGGCAATATTTAATCGACGTACAATTCCAACAGTGTTAATTATATCATTACGGTGTTTTTTCGTACTTCCATCCGTAATTCGAGTCGCATGTGAGAAATGATGGGCATTGTGCGCACGCTCGAGCGCAATGAAGCAACAATAATTAGCACTTGATTAAACTTCTTGGCGTAATTATACAACGCGTGCATTCTCGCTGCTATCAAATCGGCGTGCAGCAGAAAGACCGAACGAAATAAAAGCAGTGAAAGTGCGAGAAACTCGAAGACGTTTCGAACACAATTCGCGCATCGCATTCTTAAGAAGTTTGTTTTTCAACTCAAATTGAATCAGTTCGCTCAAAGTTGTACAAATTGCAATATATTTATTTCCCATTTTATGTGATAGATTTATTGTAGAATATTGTATATAGGTGAAATGTCATGTCGATCGAAATTACTCTTTAGGACATCTGAAATAGCATTTGATTAATTTTTGCATTTTGTTGGATGTCAGAACTTCAGAACTTACAAATTGTTGAAAAACGCTATTACGTCATTGAGTGAAGTTGTTATTGGTATACCAGCATTGTTTATAAGGCCTCGGGCATTTCTTTATTGTAAATAAATCCTTCTACTACGAAACCAACGAGAATAATCAGGAAACAGATGAGGACGACTGCAATGATGAAGATAAAAATGGCGCAGCACGATTTTGCGACTTTTGACTCAATGTTCGATCTCGACATTTTGACTTTTTTGATATGATTGATTTGTTTCTGACATTTGTTGCTAGCTGCATGCACCAGACCATACACCTTTCTTTGCTGCACGAATTCATCAGTTAATTATATCGGGCTTGGCATTCGCGATAATAATAGATTGTATGTTACTCTTCAATGATGAACTTTAAAAGCTGACTTCTATTTTAATTGATTGGTCTTGTACACTTGTAGTGAGTACAATGAGTCTTGTAAGTACACCGTTTTTATTGATTGATTTTTTACGTAATTAAAAGAACTGGTAGGTATTGTCTAAGATATAGTGACAAAATTAAAATTTGAAGTACAAAAGTAATAGGCAGAAAAGGAAACTAATGAGTTAATTGCCTCGTTGGTCACTAAAGATATCTAATTATAAATATTTGTAATGTCTTGTGATAATTTTACCAGTTCCACCACATACACTGAAGTACACGATGTACATTGAGTAGTTTATTAATTAAAAACGCAACCAACAAAATTTGATGCAGGTTTAATCACCAAATTATTCTTCTATTTGGGTAATAGAGGTGAAGAAATGATAATGACCCCATCAAGATTGTGTTTAATTTCAAATGCAAACCCAAAAAAACATGAGCGCATACATCATATTAATAATTTATTTAAATTTATTTGCTATAATCGGCGAAGAAGATAAATTATATATAAGTTGTGAAGCTTGTATCAAATCTGGTTTTGAACGTGATGACGCGTTTATTGCGCAACGTAGCGGAAAATGAATAGAAAATTGATATAACAACAAAAATGTGAATGGTTCCAGTGTAACCTGGATGCAAATCAAAAAATAAATGCTGCGATTACTATCTCCATTCGCTTACTAGCGGTATTGATACGGAAAATATAGATGGTTGATGATGGGTTTGTTGCACATAAAACGAGGTGCAGCATCTACAACGTTTCAATTCTCTTTGGATTAAATTTTGGTCATTATTTTCGGTTTCGGTTTTAATATGTAGCGCGGCATCAAATTGGTCGGTGGTATAACTGTAAAAATATCAACAATTTTTCTGAACTAGATTTGAAAACATTAAATTGTAACACAAACAAATAAGGTTGCTGCAATTATGGGTTTTATGCAGCATAATTTTTTGGTACATTAAAAAAAACCGCTTCATTTTTATTCAAATTAATTATTGCATGGTAGTAGGGACCAGCTGGCATGGAAATGAATTTTTCAATTTCTTCGTGCACGCGTTTAAAGGCACAAATGCAAATATACAGGCACGGTTAGTTGCTGGGACATAAACAACACCGGATGTACTCTATCAGCAATGGTGTGGTACTTTTTATTCAACAACGCCATTGCAGCCACATCGACATCAATTGAATGATGCACGTTGGGAATCTAAATTTAAGATCGTGAATGTCGTCCTCGCAAATCTTCTAGAAACGAAACTAATAAACAATCGAATAAACGGAAACAAACAACATTTCTTTCCATTATAATTGTTGTGTTGGCGTGTAATTTAACTGACGCGAAACTTTCTTCATTGCATTGTGTAAGTAACAACAAGGAAACTTAATTATCGGACGTCAAAATTTGTTAAATTGCTCAAATATTGTTAATGTGAGTAAATGCATTTTGTAATTCAAGTTTACCCAAACTTTCAACATTTTTACATTCTTCAATTTTAGTTCGGATAAGTGAAATTTCCAACTGGTAATACCGTTCTAAAATCTTGAATTGTTCTTTGTTAATTGTTGTCAAACAAAACAATTATATTTGTTTTTGTCGGATTTATTGAGTAGCAAATGCAAAATTGTTTTAATTATCAGGTACTTAAAATGATGCATTAAATGTGTCCCTAAAATTATCTGCAATGTTTGGTTCGGTAGTCATCAGGTATAATGGGAATTGCAAATGTCAGCTAGAGTCAAAAATAACGTTTGCCGATTGAAAATAACAATACGTGCTGTGCAACTCGAGAAGTCATGTTAATGTGAATGAACGACCTTTTAGTTTAAATGCATTCTTGCCTTTACGTAACGTTCAACCTGCCCTATGCAACCTAATGAGGAACAACTTTCAAGAGTTCAACAATTGCACAAGTCTTGTAATATTATAAGTTTTGAAACAAATTGGGATTTCACTCTTAGTAATTATAAGCAATCATTAATCAACATCTAATTAGTTTAAATCTTTCTAAAAATATCTGTTGATTATTTGTTTTACAAGTGTACATTTTCAAGGTTCAAGTATTGCAACTACCCAAATTGAAATGAATTGTTATTGTTGTAACAACTTGCTTGCTTATGATGTCATCCTGCTGATTGTTGGTAGTAATTTGTTTTGGGAATTACCAAACAAAAAGGTAATACAGGACATGTGCAATAAAAGCATGCAAGATACGAATATAGTAATTCTTTTATTGGTAGAAATGTATTTAATTTGGGAATTTGATGTACAATATAAATTCATAAACCGTTGACGAAATTCTAACATTTTATTTTCTCTTTTCAGATACACGTATAACAATGCTGTAATTAAACGAATCAACGATGGAGCAAGAAAAAAAAAATGTATCTCCTGTTCGATTGGAAGAAGACGATCCCAATACGACTGTACATGCCTTCAATGTCTCCTTGTTAAATGGATCATTGGTCGATAAAGAAACAAAAACTGAAGGCCAAAAAGCGAATTCATGTGAGGGAAGCGACAGCGGCGTCGAAGTACTCGAAACTTGCATCTTTCAGCGAACGATCAGCTCAAATAGTCAAGAATGCGAAAGCATCACCCCAGCACAAAGTTGCGATTCGTCAATTATTAGCTGCTGCTCGAACTACGAGGACGCATTCAACGTTTTGGCGCGTCGCAATTCAACGCTCTTGGACGATTACAAATTGGGCTACGTCGATGGCACCAGCGAGAATGGCAGCGAAAGCAGTTCAGTTGCGTCGACCAAAGTTAGTAAAAGAAGCGCCATTCTGGCCGGCAAGAAAAAAGTAACATTGGAAAAGCGATCGGTAGTAAATACACCGCCAGCAGCTCCACGATCGCGAACAAAGCCACCGATTACGCCAAGATCCACAACGACGCCCATTCGCACAAAATCGACGGATCGAACCGACAAATCCACGACTCCGCGAACGCCGAAAACGATATTGCGAACGAAACCCGTTCCAGATCACTTGAATCTGAAAAAGGAGATTTGCACCAAAACCAAGACTCCAACCAGGGCTCCATCCCAAAGTAGATCCATAATCTCAACACCCACGGACGATGGTCGATGGCCTTCCAATTTTAGCCGGCCAGCACCAACAATGACACGTTCGTTACGAGGCATCCTACCAGTCGAGATTAAACCCAAAGAAGTCAAAAACACGCTGGAAAAGTACGCGACATTGCCGCGACGAAGAAGGGAGCGATCCGTTGATCCTGAAACTGTATCTGATGGTCCAACTGACCTCTCAACAAAGCCCAAACCGCGCAGTCGAGAAGGCAGCATATCGCGGACGAACACGATCAAAAAGAAGGAAATTAAAAATACACCGCCCCTGAAAAAGCATTCAATTCATTCGCAATTTAAAGTTGCGATGAAAACGAAAATTTATCATGAAATCGCTAGTCAGACTGCATTGGACTATCAAGACATTGAAAAAGCTTTGGCTGGCATAAATTTCAACCCAGCGAATCCACAAGAAGTAGAAAAGTGCGTCAAAGGTATCCAAGTGGATGTACCAGATGAAAATCTAAAATTATTGGAAGAGAAATTATTCCAATTAACGGAAAAGTATGCCGAACTGCAGAACGAGTACGTGAAGAAATGTCAACAACTCGATGAGAACAAAATCGCATTAACACAGGAGCGTTTAGAGAAGGATGGTCTTAAAAAAGAATTGAAAACTAATAATGAACGAGTCAATGCAATGTTGGGCTGCTATGGACTCAATGATGCAGGTAATTAGCTTGAATGTCAGCTAGTTTTCTCGATTAACTATAAAACTATTTTTTTTTTTAGGTGATACAGATAATTTGATGATACTAGAAAGCCGCCTACAGAAAGTTAGCCATATAATAATTAAACAAGAAGAGGAGATATCGAAATTGAACGAATATTGTCGCAGCTTGCAGTGGAGACTGGATACAGCTATGGAAACAACTCGTTCCTTGACGCAACAACAGCACGAGCAGAAAGACTTGCAGGAATTTCTGCAAATTGAAAAGAACTCTTTGTCTGAGGAACTCAAGGAATCCGAAACTGAGTTGCAGCGCATAAAAAGCATGTTGTCGTTCAAGGAGCAAGAACTCGAAGATAAGCATGAAGAATGTAAACATTTGGTGCGTGCGAACGAACAAAAACGACAAGAGAATCTGGGCCTCCAGGCTCGTTTTACTGCATTGGAAGCAAAATGTCGAGAACTGTTAGTTCATCAAGGAAGTACAGTTTCTGGTGCGGCAGTTGCCCTAACTTCCTTGAATTCTCGCCTTGAAAGTCTGGTCGATCAACTAACAATGTCCTACAACTTAACCGACGAAGACCTAGAGGTAATTGTAGATTTAGTCCAATAATTGATTTATTAATAATTATTATATATTATTTTAGGATGTAATTTTTCACAATGAAGCCTACAGTAACAGCAGTAGCAGCCCAGATGCGACACCAGACAAGCCAAGAAAATTGCTTCCTGATAAAACACCATCTCCGAAACGCGGTTCTTCTTTTATTGCGGTCGTAATTGGTGCAATTAAGAATGCCACCAATGTATCCACATTCAATAGAGAGAATAGCAAGGATACATTAACAGGTAAATTGCCATTATAGTTAACTGCTATTTATTATTAAATTTCCTACTGCTCTTATAGATAATTCCGATAACTCAACTGAGTTCCTCGATTCAGAAACCGAGCCATGCTTAATGATGGAGCACGTTCTTGAGGACGTTATCGTGCCTGACAGTCATTCGGTCAATATGATCTCATCCGGCCACAGCATGATTTCCTCTCTACGATTATCGCACACGGAAAGCTTAAATAGTTTATCACAAGCTATAAGAAACCGAGAGAGATGCGAGGCTGGCGATACAACTCTAACAGATATTTCCAGTCCTGTTTCGCTCGTGGATCAAGTAATCGATGCAGATAACTTGTTGACTCGATTACTAAAAATTATTCGCATTATACAAACCGAAAATGAAGAATATATGAATGATCTGCAAGATGAACGTGATAGCTACGCCGGACAGGTAAATACACATCGGGAAAGTAATAAGATTGTTGTAAAACAGCTAAAAGACTGGGAACATCTTGGTACTGAATTAAAATCGGAAGTCAAGGAACTATTAGGACAACTTAACAAGAAAAATTGTGAAATTGAGGAAATAAAAAATGAACTCAATTTACAACGTCAAGAAGTAGAGGTACAGTTATTAAAAATCATCTGTAATTTGAATATATATTCCTTAATTTTTAGAAGTTGAATCAGGACGTATGCGATTTATCCACGGCTCTCTCCCGAACTGAACTCGAGATAAAAATGAGAGAAGAAGAAGCCGCAGCTGCATTGCGCCAATGGGCGAATGATGGTGATGTACCCGCAGGAAATTTGCTGAGCCATTTATTATTACTCCACAAAGAAGTATGTAATAGATATACCTTTGTTCGTGCATATAATTCTGGTTCATGTTTATTGAATCTCCATTTTGTTTAGGTTCCTATATTGAAAGAGACGTTGGCTGCGAAAGAAAAGCAGTTGTCCGAACTGACCCAGGAATACGTGGCAAATCGCCAAGTTCTTACCGAAAATTTGCGCGAAGCAATCACGGAGGCCAAAAAACAGTACAATGCCATAGACAACGCACTCGAGGTAAACATTTGCTAATATCCAAATTAAGTACTAACAATTGAGCGTACGAGTATGATGAATAATTGCAAAGTGTGATTGAGGGGAAATTCGCAATTAAGTGTAATTCAACTACTTGTAGACGTTGCAAAGTATTCAGTCAGTTGTCCAACAATGTCCTGCCTTGCTGAAGCTGCAGAGGGAGTTGGAGGAAACTAGTTTCCAGAGCGCATCCGCGATGCCATTAGTTGTGCCACCCGATTTTAATGCCAACGCTGCATCTATTTTGCAGCCACTGGGCAAACTTGTGGTGCCCATAAATAGTTCTGCGTAAATCTAGAATCGGCGTAATGTTATGCATTCTTAACTCGGTGGGATTTAATCCTCCTCTTTGAAACTCCTTGTCGTTTCTCGACCAAGTGATGCCGATTAATTATCGTTAACATGGAACCATTATCTGAAACGTCCACGCCACATTTACAACGTTATAATGGGAAATCGAAAGCATGTTTAGCAGATGTCATTTACCACTGAGAGATATTGTTCTTCACTATTTTGAACTAAGTCAATTTTAATCGTATTTTGAAATGGTCATTTGCCCTTTGATTGTACATATTTTGCTTTTAATTATATTATGGACTCATATTTAAATTGGCTTTGTCCCAAGTCAATAGAGAAGTAGGTGTATTCCTTTGGTCTCTCCCAATCAATCTAGCATGGTTCTTTCGACCAACTCCTCCGTTAAAATAAATCAGAAAGATTTTTAAATCATTTATTTCGTTATTATGAAATAATTATATATTCACTCAAATACAACTTTAGTCAATCTCCAGAATATAAAACTCATTATTCAGTTCAAAATGTGAACAGCTGGTTCATATCAATTGATGATATAATTAATTATTTAGCAGTTATAGTATAGTTAGTTTCATGTGTACTCTAAGCAGGTGCTTAAGGACACTTGCGATCAATTTGAACTTTTCCTGATTCTTGATATTCTTGCATTGAAACCCACATTTGTTGAAAAGTGCCTATTGATGCCAAGATTGAACCCCCAACCCAAGCACCAAATCGTCTTTCAACAGTTCCATTCGCAGCGATCATCTTCAGACGCATTGAACCAGGTGTGCGAGACTGCAAATCGCGATTAAGGCGATCGCTGAAACCCTGCACTAGCGAATTACCGCCCGTGAGCACCACGGAGCTGTACAGTGCTGGGCGGACGTCGACGTCGCACATTCCTGCGCTAGTTGCAGCTACAAGAAAATCTTTAATACCTCTGCATTTGAATTAAATGCAAAACTTACCAATGTAGCCTGCTCCAAGCATAGCATGATCAAATAATCCCTCGGCCAACTTGAAACGTTCTGGTCCAAAATCTTGGTGATATCCAGTAGGGAATTCATAATGGACGCCTGGAATTGCTGCTGCTACTCGTTCATCATAAGGTGATTCAGATACCTATAAATATATGTTGTATTCATTGGAATCAAAGGCATGAAATCAGCATATACCTGAAGCACAGTCTGCTGAAAGTCTTGTACTGTTTTCTTTGTCATATAGGCAGTCCAGGTGTTTGTTGGTGTGAAATTGAGGGCTTTTTTGGTGAATTTGGGCTTATCCTTTTCCCTAATTACATCTTTTGTGGCGATTAAGGCAGAAGGTGTCAAGTCAATGTTTAGCTGTGTCTCAAGCAACTCTCTTGATCTTAGTATAAGGTAGTCACCGCCAAGGGGTGATTTAACCACTGCATTTGAAATTACATACCCATCTAATACAGGCACAGCAGATGTGTGAGTAGCTCCACTATCAATTACCAATGCAGTTGATCTACCATTAGCAAATGCAGCTAATGCTGCATTTTTAACCAGAAAGAATGCTGGGACCTTGTATTTCTCAAACATTATCTCCATTAACTTTTCTCGCTTTGGTCTTTGATTCCATGGTGATTCACTAAATAATACTGGGTGAAATTCAGATTCAGACTGGATGATCTTTTTATATGAATAGTCAATAACTTTCTCAAAGAGATCCCAGTTTTCAATCATGCCATCCTTCATATATGAATGTAATTCCATGTTAGGCCTGGGTGTGTGAAGAAATGTTGTATCTATGTAATATTTCCATGATGAAGACGATTGATTCACAATGCTAGGGTCTGCTTTTGCTTCAGGCTCAATTTTGAGAGCTTGATCTGGGGCATTACCTGGGGCTACTCCAACAATTGCCGGTATTTCAGCCTTTGGAGTATCTTCTTGTGCATATCCGACTCGGAGCGAATGATGGCCAGGATCGAACACTAAAGCACCAATTTCATCACCACCATATAACATTCCCGACATTTTTGCGAAAATAAAGAAAATTAAATACAAACAAGAACGCTTTTAGGTTAGACTTTTTAGTTGGTTGTTTGGGTTATCGACGAAAACATGATGCCATGATTACTTGCGAATGCTCCTTACTGAGGGCGCTGCTACCATACCGCAAAACTCAAATTTTATACAATGATATGATAAACATACGTAAAGTAGGTGCAGCATCAGTTATAATGTCGTTTAAGATTCACAAAATATTAATTATTACAAATTGCTCTATTCCGCATTTATTGAAAATATGGCATTTCCTGCAGAAGCATGTTGTAGATGTAAACATGTGTAACAGTATTCCACTGAATGTGATTTATCAAATATTTCAATTGTCTTTGCATAAGCTTCTTCTGACTTCAATTCATTATTGATTCTCAAGTTTGATACCAAACTAGAGAACATTGTTGACTCTGCTGCAGACAGTTGTGTAGAATTGTTCTCAATTGGTCCCTATAAAACATTAAACACAAGTTGGCATTAATGATAAATAAAGCAGTAGCTTATTACTTACTTTACACAGCTTGCATATAGGATTGTTTTTTATCTGATCATCTAATGCCAGTTTATCTCCGGTACGAACAATTGTGGTAACAGTAGCAGGAAAATTATTTTGCAAATTGTCGATGAAACGTTTCATTACATCTTGAATAGTACCAGACACATGAGGTATAGACATTAAATTAACCACTATAGCGTCATTAAAATGATTATATAATGCAATTTCTTTCATTTCAAAATGCCTTAACGGACGCATAATCGTTACTTGTGGATCTCTATTATCAAAAGCACCCTAGAAAGAAATAATTGAATATTTATAGTATTTATGCAGGTACATTTTTAAACTTACAATATCCAGTGGTAAATGTATTCCTCTTCCCAGTGATATATTGCTTAATAACTCTGCTGCAACATGACAACCAAGTTCAGGAGTAAAAATATGTCTACATCCTAAGTCTGTTGATATTTTGTAAAGTAACTTCCGTCTAAAATAGTAACGTTAATTCTGATTCATTACTACACTATTTATCATCATACTCTAAGAGTTTTAATAATTCAACTTTCTGAGTCCTATTCTTTATGTCTTTTAGCTTATCAATTAGCTTGCAGTTATCATCATTAGACAAATTGATTTCCAAATAACTCTTGTATAAATGCATAGTAGATAGGTCAAAGCAGTTCAATAGAGATATGAAATATATATCAAAATTATAATGATTTGCCTGGGCATTAATGTTTTCAAGATTAGTTAATCTATGCTTGATATTTAAAGAGAAATTTCCTAAAATATAAGCAAGTATAAATGTACAGTATACACATTATATCAAACCTTACTTTCAATATAAATTATAATTGGCTGAAATTTTAACTTTTTTGGAGTATTCAAGTCAAGGCCAGATCTGATGAAATGTAATAGGGCAGCACATTCATGGCCCTCTTTAGACAATATCAAAACCTTGTCATTTGGAAATACTAGCCTATGCTTTCCAAGGAATGCTTTAAACTTATGAGTGGTTGCAGATAAAAAACAATCTTTGCAGTAAGCATCCTTCTGTCGAAGTACAATTGATGGTTCATTTAACTTACATTTATTACAGTAGGTGGTAAGCCTAAAATAATCATGATAAATCATTTATAAATTATCATTTACAAACTTACTTCATATGATTTAGCTCTGTAGTAGGCAAATATTTAGAGCCTCCCAACTCTTCATAACTTTCATCTCCAATACTGCACATTGCAAAAGACGATTTTGATATGAGCAATAAGTAATAAACAAAATTCTAATTGAAATTAAGTTTTAATCGTCTTAGTTTATATAAAATTTACCACTGGACATGTGTAAACTTAACCTTTTCATGCTTTAATCATCTTTCTGATCTATGATGCTTTACATGTTCAGGCAACCAAGGCCAAACATGATGACAACAATGGCATTCTAATGACCATTAAAATCACAAAATGTAAATGAAAATCATAGAATTTTCAAGTTATTTTCAAGCAGCAAACCAATTTTCGAATCAGGGAGTAAAGCAGCACTTTATTCCCCTCATTTCGAGTTCTCAATCTAGTGTCCTTTTTTGCCACGCAACTGCGGTGGCGTTAGTATCGTAATATTTTTGTATTTCGCCGTACAAGGCCAATTTTATTCATTTTATTTTCAACACTGTTTTCAATCTTGACAATGTTTTGACTCTGGTTTTGTATTGTCAGAGTTTTCACTGCTTGCTTAAGCATTAATGTGCTTCTTACAGGTATTGTACAGATTTTGCTTGTTCTATTTGTGATTCTCTATTTCACTTATTCTATCTCCAGAGATCTCTGCTATCTCACTTCACTTCTTCAAGCAACACCATAGATGAGATCATAGATGAGATAGAAATAGATAGGAATCTCGCTCCTTCAAGGCCACTTGAAAAGTAGTTCTGGTTAGAAACACTGGCTCCGCTAGTGTCGCGCAGAGTAGCGATGGCGCGGGAT
>JARJDZ010009105.1:0-14511 GCA_030264555.1 Aleochara sp. GC000083 | reverse complement strand
AACCGAGCCGCGCACTCTATGAATGGATTTATTTTCATTTTATTTGGCAACGCTGAATGGGAACATATGTTCAGACCTGGTGCTTTTCAACAGAAAGTGTAACAAATCCGAGAAAATTTAGAACTTGTGTGCAAAACTCGTTGGGTAATTTAATTAAAATTTGTTGGTTTGTTTGTTTCATTGCCAATTATCAACACCTAAGGAAGATAAGGAAATTGATTAAGTTTTCTAAATGTTGACAATTTAAACTAATTATGTTATCAGGAAGTTAAATTATGTTGTATAGGACAGAATGATTTATTTGGTTAATTTCTTCTTTGAAAATTATAATCTTCTCTTTGCTTTAGTGAAATCAGGTCTTTTTGCAACTTTTGCAACACGAAATATTTGCAACTGAAGTGAACCAAATTGATATTGTCAAAAATGATCTGGAAGTACAATAAAAGATTTCCATGAAAATCAAAAGCCTGCACCCAATTCAAAATCAATACCGATGGACATTTATTTGTCGGAAAACTTTACCTCCATGAATAGATTTGCAGAGTGTTTAAGTTGAAGCGATAATTAGGTAAAAGTTGCTTTAGCTGCGCTTCCAACTCTGGTGCATAGATTGGCGAAAAGCCCCACCCGATCCTCCGACCAATTCACTCAGCCATCCATCGACGCACACACAACTTTTCATTTTCCATTTAATATATGGAATATATGCATGCTTGTGCGGCTATGGAGAGATAAGGCCGGCGCCTCCGCCATGCAATATATTCGGCAAACATAAACGTAATTAAACTATTCAAACTAGGACCTGATGCACGCACATTCGTGCAGTTTGGGTGTGCTCGATGGGTGTGTGGGTGCTCGCTGGTGATGCTTTTGGGCCGCCCATCAACCCCCGCAGCCCCCAATTCGGTTCTGCTTCGTCCTCCACATGAGCGTCATCATCACATTCAACTTGCTTACGCGTCTAACGAGCGCTAACAAGCAATAAACGGATGATTCGAGGATAGTTATATAGATTAATTAACCAGTCGAGTTAATTAGACTTTTAACTGAATTGTACGCGTCTGCAAGTAAAACTTGCAATGTGTCGATGTGTGCGAATGCAAAGTTGTCAGTTTGAACCAAGTTTTATACGACTTTATTAGCAACCCTTGTTCTTGTATAAAAATTTCTGCACTCTGCTGAAAATAGGGAAATTTTTCTTGTTCCTCATTTTCTCTTCAAGTATCATACTTGGATACTTGGAGGATTTTTCTGAAGAGTAACTATAAACTCATTGACTTTGTTTTAATAGGGAAGAAATTTTGTTTACAAGTATAATGAAATATGATGCTGTTAGAAATTTTTTTAAACTTCTATTCCAGGTAAATATTCTTATTCTACCAAGTAGAAATCAAACAGATATAATATAATTTCAAATAAAATTTGAAAATTTTTGTAGATAGCTTGAAACAACAACCTACTGATACGAAACCCAATAAATTTTATTTAAATATATCGAACAAGTAAATCTTGCAATAAACACGTATAGATAATGTCCGTTTTAATGTGCGATCAGCCCTGAAGAGAAGCCTCGAACTGAAATCCGTTTAGCAAATATCCCAATGCGTGGTAATATGGTCGGGCGGGATGCATCGTGTCGCGAGATTAGTGCGCAAATCCATTAACCAATATAATTATTTCCCATTATTCGGCATTACTTCATCGGGTCCGCGCCATTGTCGACCGGCCGACAATGTTTGCAGGAGGCTCGGAGGGTCTAATCTCCGCAACCTGGCTGCATGAGTACAGCAATCAAGCGAACGAGGGCAAACTAGGACGAAAACAGGGACGCGAATTGAGAGCACATCCTAATGAACGATTTAGTGTTACAGCCGAACCCATCCTTTGGGGCTCGAATCGCAGAGAAGAGCTCTAATGGCGAAGATCTGTACTTCTTCATCGAGGGACATTATTCATGTTATGCAAATTATTTTTAATGGCATTCCATCTTGCTTCAAGATTAGTATCATTATTGGATTTTTGGAAACAAGTTTTCAAATGTTCAATAGACAACTAGAAGGATTCTTAATTAGACACAGAAAATCAAGATCGTTCATGTATTATCTCGAAACTGGAAGTCCAATTCTAATAATTCAAACATTATTTTATAGGTAATTTAATGTATTTTCGATTGGCGTTCAGCCATTTGCAAAATTCCAACTGGAAATGCAATTGGTATTGGCAGCAATTTAGCCTAAAATTTTCATTTTTTAACACTAGGACAATATTGTCTATTTTCTGATAAGAGTAACTCGGTAACTGGAAGACCCATAAAAATTATTCTAACACCATTTTATTGCAAATTTAATGTACTTTCAAACGCGCTAGAGGGATTTGCAAATATCCACTGAGAAATGCTATTGGTATTGTCGTCAATTTAATTAGGCATAGTGAACAGGATTTTTTAATCCTTTATGTATTATCTCGAAACTGGAAGTCCAATTGTAAAATTTAAAAGCTTATCTTATTGATAATTTAATGAACTTTTGATTAGCGTTTAGAGATTTGCAAAATTCCGTCTAGAAATGCTATTGGTATTGTCATCAATTTGGTCTAAAATGATCATTTTTAACAGTCGTTTTCCTACTTAAATGTTGTATATTTTCTGATATCAGTTTCTCAGTAACTGGAGGACCTACAAAAATGATCCAGACATCATTTTATTGCAAATTTAATGTACTTTCAAATGCAGTATACAGATTTACAAAAATCCGTCGAGAAATGCTATTGGTATTGTCGTCAATTTAATTAGACATAGTTATCAGGATTAATGAATCCTTTATGTATCATTTCGGAACTGGAAGCGCAATTCTAATAATTAAAAGCTTATTTTGTAGGTAATTTAATGTACTTTCGATTGGGGCTTAGGCATTTGCAAAATTCCATCAAGAAATGCTATTGGTATTGTTGTCACTTTGGCCTAAAATGATCATTTTTATCAGTCGTTTTACTATTTAAATGTTGTCTATTTTCTGCTTCGCAGTAACTGGAGAATCTGTAATAATGATTTAGATCCGATTTCATTGCAAATTTAATGATTTACTTTATACTTGATTTGTGAAACAACTTTTCTGATTTTCCTGCAACATTTTTACTCATTGTTGAAACCTTCATAAACCTTGATGAATTCAACGTTAAATATACGAGCAATATGTCGAATGGATGGAAGTGAAGGAGGTAACAGCTTGAAAGTTTCCTCACTAGTGAGGCCGGAAGCCCCTGGAAAATTTAATTAACAAACTATGTTTTTTCCTGCTTCGTTTGCCGCCGCCGAAGAACTGAATGGGTGCGCGCCTGCCACTCGACTACGTGCTCGTCCTGTGCACCTGCGATTTTACAATATCCTTTCGGGCGCTGGGGACGGCTACACCAACGGTAACAACAACAACAACAACAAGAACAACAACAACAACAAGCGCTCCGCCGCCGTCGACGACTTACGGCCGCTGTTTATTTATTAACTAAGACGCGTTCAGAATTCATCGGCGTTAATTTATCGCGCAAACCCATTCGGATATTGCACTCCCATTTGTTCCGCGCACAATTATTATTATTACTTCTATATAGCCGCCCCCAACAGACGCCACTACCACTGATTAGAATTTCTTTGTTTTTCAAGTTTTTTGAAACGCAGATATGAATTAAATTTGATCACTAGTCGTATTTTTTTTCTGAGTACAAATACTCTATGGATAAGTTTTGACTATATCGATTATAGCAAGCAGATAGATCTTTCCATTAAACACATAAATTGAAAGCCCTAGCTGCAGTACAACTCAATTTCGATGCTATCAGAGCGCATATGTCTGCCTGAATGGATGGGGGTTGCAAAAAACATGCCAAAAAAATTCGACGAGTTCAAGTATGTATTATTTGTTCAATCGACCATGATTCTTACTTTCGGATGTTACACAGCATTAGTTGATCCTATCGGAAATACAAGAAATTCCCAAAATATAATACCCATTTCAAGCAATCATTTATTGATTAGTTCGTTAGTTACACATTCTCTTTATCTTTTATTGGTCTTCAGAAAAGAAGTTATTTGTTAGTCTGAAACTTTCACACACCTTTATAATCAAAATTTTTAACATTTCCACTTTTTGGAAACGGATTACATATAAAGGTCATTGTATAAGTTTCATCCAAAAGTTGGGTCCAATCTGCCAGCCTTGAAGTCAGTATAGCAATGTAGAAAATTGCTAATTTAAAGTCGAGTATGTTGACTCGTTAGTGCAAGTTGGACTTCGGTGGTTTTAGCATTATCCCATATACGTAGCAACCGAAGCAACCGTAGACAGCGGTCCGTGCAGAAACGTTCGCAACATTTAGCACTAACAACCAGTCTGCTGGCTACCGCCTCCATGGCGATTTTCGCCACCAGCTTCTGACAGTGGACCGGTTCGTTGCGGCGGTTCCACTTGAGTCGGGACGACACACTGGAAACTTTTTGCATTAACACTATTAACGCCCCGTTAATGGAACGGATTAGTGCGAATGCAAATGCAATCTGTGGCCAGCGTGCATGCGATAGGTACGAAAATCATATTAAAAATGTCGCTAAGTGCATTTAAACTGTATCGCACAGAACGTGTCTTCATTCTTGTGCCAAGTATTACCGAATATCATAATGATAATTAAGGCAGGGCTTACAAGTTTGGACAATCTCAAATTTTTATTCATGAAATTTCTGATAGCGCTGAATAATATTTGAAATTAAATTATAAAATTTAACCCAGAAGTTTTAATTAGAAGTGTTTAGCAATTTCTAAAAAAAAGAAAAAGAGAAATAAAACGAGATATGCCTTTTGAAGAATCTTGTACATGCTTAAAGAATTTTTGCTTCTTGTGGGTGAATGAAATTGAAATCATATAGAGATGATATTTGTCATAAGCATACATGATTTATATGTGTATACACAGCTATTTAATGCCGGACTTTCGTTTGCGAATATTCAGAGTCTATAATTTCATTTCATTACACATTTACTTAAAAGCAGATAAATAAACTAAGATACACTTGCTTTAGATCTTGAAAAGCTATTTGCACACCATACTTGAACTTCTACTATTTGATACTCAACCCATGATTCCAAGTATGACTCCAGAAAAAAAGTGATATAAGCGGAAGAGCAAATAAATTTGTCAGTACTCTTACACCATTTAAAAAAAAAACTTTTAAATTGTTTCCTGTTTTGATTATTGGACCTAAATTTAAACTTAAATTCTGCGTCTGCTTCTTGGATTTTTCAATGCGTAATTATAAATCACTGCTTTGTTTTAGATATGCAATATTTAGCAATATTGCGAATATTCATGGTTAATATCTTCCAAGAATATTGAGAACTTTGTAAATGCAAAAAATAATTCCTTTGTAATAATCACTTACTTAAAAATCTATTCCCTAAAGATATAAAGCATCCATATACTGTCTTCTCAATCCTTTCACTAGCAGCTGAAGAACCCTCGCATCCTTTTGTCAAGGACCCAAACTACCGCTATAATAGGATCTTCGAAAAAATGCACGCATCCTTCGTGCTGAACTGGTCGATCTCCTAGTTTCGTATTCACGAAAATTGCCATCCAAATATAATACACTCCTCCTCAAAGAGCCTTTCCAGTTCACGCAGTGAAAGTCGTATCATTTACATAAAAAACTTATTTATATACAATGGTGAAAGGCGTGTGGAAATTTGGGCCGACACTTTCCCTCCGAAGTAGTTACTTCGATGGGCAACTTCTTCAGAGCCAATCAATAGCACCGGACTTGAAATATCTTCGAAGCAACAACGAATTTAATGCGAAAACTAAAATCATTGATTTTGCAACGAAACGGACAATTTTAAGTAGTTACTTTTAAGATTCCCCATCGGAAGAGAAGACCATCCAAATCCGTTCTTTTACGATACAAATCCCCAAGGATGGATGTTAATGGCCACTTTGATGTAACTAGACGTTGTCTATTTGTGGATAGGGTCTCATATAAAATCCAGTTTTATGTGGACCATAACTGAAGTTTATCGTCGATATCAAATGGTCATCCGGCACGAGGAACCAAACCGGCCAGTGGTTACAGTTTATGGACGTTTTCCGTAATTTTTCATTGGATATACTTAAAAATATTGCTGCAAGATCGATACATCGATACATGAGCTAAGATTTCAGAATTTGTATCAGATTAAACCTACAATTTTGTATCAAAATCGAAATCATATTAAACTCTTCGTGTTGCTTCAAATTTCAGATCTGACCAGTTTTTCAAAATAAGGAATTCAATTTAGTTTTGAAACAAGTACGTAGTAAATTGTAAAAACTCGGACTTCCAGACACCTGTTACGATATTAAAACCTAATTAGGACCTGAGTCATGAGGGCTCGAGGGATAACTTTTGGAGCAACTTTACACACGACCATAAAGGGGCCACATGTGAGACTAATTGCTTGCGTTGTTCTTGTTTCAACGTGCTGTCAAGGCACGCATGTATCAACTCATTGAGTTTTTTAAATTTTTAATTGCCTCCGTAGTTTCCAGAAGGGTCGAAACTTGCAGGCAATTAAAAAAACAATTCAATTAAATTCACATACAGACAGTTGTGTACGCCTTGGGCGATCCATGTTTTGTTCCTGTTTGTACCTTTTGTACCAAGCACGGGGTGTGATAAAGAATATAATTTATTAGGAAAAGTGAAAAATAAACGATGTACGTACAAGAGTAATTGCATCCAAGTACAACTCCCTTTTTTGCATTTTTTTTCATTTTGTTTCGAGTTGTTTTTAAACGTGAAAAGTTTTGTTTCATAATTTCATAATTTTAACCCTTAAAAATAATTTAATTATTAGCGGGGAAATACTAATTAGAAGCATCTAATTACTGGGGTATATTGATCAATGACTAATTGATAATTATCAGCACAAATTGGCGAAAAATATAAGGAAGAATGAACATCGAGCTGCAGCACGAATTGATGTAAACAATTTTTAATGAATTTCTCAAAGCGTGAGAGGTACATGTGCCACCTTCATCAGAGAGCTGGTGGGTGGCGGCAACACGTGCGCCACCCGAAGAAAAAAAACGAAGTGAAATGGTTGTTGCAACGCTCCAATCTGCCACGTAATGATGAAAAACAACGAACCTAAGTTAGATTGCTATGCGTGATTGGGCTGTAAAAGTGGAAAATTTCTACAACAACATTACCTTCCGCCACACTCCCATCCAGCCAGCACGTAGATGACGATCGTGGACGGGGTTGAAGAACAATATGGCGGACGAAGGGCCAAAATCCCGAATCGTCTGACGTGAAGTGGATGGCTGAACGAGAATGGATGTTGTCTTGTTTTTGTTCGTGGTGCCTTCTCTTCTCCGGCGTAATTTAATTTATCTTGTTTTTGCTGCGCCATGAAAATTAACTTTGCCTCGTTCTCGCATATGGGAATCGAGTGTTTCGTCCTTGGCGTTCGATGTGTGCGGCATTTTTAAGTCGGTCTCGGATATTTGAGAGCGAGAAAATGGGATTAGAAATATCTCACATCATATTCTACTACAACATCCATACCATCAGGAAACAACCAACAAGAAGAATTTCATTTAATTCTCTGAGAAATGATGTTCAGCGCACTAAAAGTGCATAAGTAATTTCAACATAATTACATCGGCCTTAAAAAACTTTACTTTCAGCATCAATTTGTCTTAAGAATAAAAATTAAAATTTTACGCCAAGTTAGTACACGTTACAGGAACTTGGGGTATTTGAAGATGCATCGGTTTTAAACTGATGTTTATCTTATTGATGCTCCAGGCCATTACATCTTCTGCCAGGGAAGTCATTCGTAAGGAAGACCCAACATATGTCTTGTACATACAAACCCATTATGGACTAATACAGCGACTACGCGAGTACAGCCCTATTAAACGGTTTACAGCAACCATAAACAAGTCGCGAAGTAAAACGCGAAGTAAAACAGTGCATCGTGCACCACTTAAAACTCGCGTCCAGCACTAAATAACGAAATTTTTAGCCCGGATGGTAGCGCGCACAATGAACCATTAAGTCGTTGTGTTGTAAAAGTTTACAAGTATCGGGGAAATATTGGGCCGGCCTGAAAGTTGCTCGCGGGAAATTCGAGGAAAGGTATTGAATGTGGTGGGCCTTCATTCGCGAATTGTAGGATGTATTGAAGGGCTCGCTGGAAACAAAATTCAGGCGTGAGGAGGCATGGAAACAACCTTTCATGGTTTTAATCAAGGTTTGCTGAACGCCCTCACGCATTGGACTAAGTGGATGATGGCTCGAGTATCCTTTCGGTTCCTTTTCTGGGCTGGATGATGCAAAGCTAAAGGCTTTATTTTAATATCGTGACATTGCCGGATATCACTCCCAAGGAAATGAGTGTTTTGTTGTTGGTCTCGTGCCACTCGAAATTCGCATTTAATTCGCATTTTAGAAGGGTCTGCGGTGATACTGATGAAATGTTATTGAAAATTTCGATGTGTAAGGGTAGCTTGTAGTTTCCCATTTCAAAGGAATGTTCGAAATTCCAGAATATCCATCACAACAGACATAAAACACAAATAATTACTCAGAGATACTTTTTAAATGTTTACACCGGTTTCTGACTGTTGTAAAAACTAGTTCCTTTGTTGCAAAATATTAACTTCTCTTATGAGTTAAAAATGAAATAGATTTCACTGAAAGATTTTCAAAATTTTTCATATTGGAAATTTGTTCTTTGATATCAATAAAATAACAAAATTCAATCGTGATAGTATGTTGACGTGAAAAATTAATAAAAAAGCAAATCAAAATGTAATTTTGGCCACGAACTGGTACAAAACAAGAACTGCACAACAAATAACATTTCAATATGGCGAAAGAGCAAACACGGAATGCAAATGCAAATATAAAATGTTGTGAATACGTGGAAAGTGTATTTTCATGCAGAATCCCCAACCAAATCTATTACTAAATATTGAATACAAAGAACTCGTGGGAGATTGATGCGAAGAGAGAAGTGTACCACGCGAATCGCGCAAGTGAATGGCAGCCGAAGAACGCCCACATAAAGTGAGCGAATGTGAGGGAAAATTTATGAATCCACCTCGCAACATCTCGTTCGACGAACTGGCTGGCGTTGTTTTGCCCAGCCAGCTTCCATTCTTCGGCGTAAACAAAAATATAAATCTATTTGAAAATTGTGAATATGGCATTTCACCCCGAACATTTGTTGTATCGCATGTTCTCTTCGTGTGCGTCTTGCTGATGTCCTCTTCCTGGGGGATCTGCATCCGTGCTGCGAGGGGAGTTCGCCCATCCAGAAATACTGCACAGGATTTCCATTAAACAATAGACTTATGCTTTGATTTAAAATCTCTACCTGAGAATGCTCGTAAACTATGACGAAATATAATAACAGCATGAAGACATCGAAATAAAACCGAAAGAGCGCAAAATTCCATTTTGCTGCGTTTTGCGTGATCGTTGCAAATATAGACTTTTATTGCATTTTGTGTCATGTGGTATTTTCACAATCAAAGATGAAATATTCTAGGAATTTGTTGTTTTGAAATTTTTTTTAAATCGTTTGAATTTCCATTTAAAATCATTAGAAAAAATGGAAAATGTTAGTTTTGAGATAATTGACAACAAGGCCAAAAAATTTTCTTCGTGAAAAATTGCAAATATCAACATGTCAGAAATTGCAGAAATAAGCACCAATTTGGTTTTGCAAAAAAGATCACAATCATTGTACTTTCAATGTTCCTTATTCCTTTTGGAATCCTATGCTTATAATTTTGATCAAATACAAATGACTTTATAAGAAAACTTATTGATTTTCCTATATTGCAGACAATTAACAGCAAACATCAAATTTTCTTCTTATAAAAATTGAACTAAAACAAGATAAGAACATAAATCTGCGATTTGATGAAATGAACTTAAATAAAAGTCTCAATAAAAATTGTCTGAGAGTCTGGAAAAATGGTAAATGCTCTTCGGTTTAAATTCAATAAAGCTTGAAGTAGAATAATGCGGAACGTTTAATGCTAATGATTGAAAATATCACTTAGCAGTCGCATTAGGTTGATGCAGATGAGTTATGGCAGTTTTAATATCGGCGTTAGTTAATAACGAGCGCACGTCGTCAAAATGAAAATGCGAAATGCGCTTAAAGTGTTCACGCTGCACAACTCATAAATGTTGTTGTTATTGCAGATCGTAAACAACACACATTGCGTTCGATTTTAATGTTTTCGCGTTTCATTTCACCGACGAATTCACCTCGGGGAAAATAATTCTTATGGAATATGTGCTTCCACCTGGTTGTACACTTCGAACAAAGTCTGCAATTTCACCATAAAATTGCATCTAATAATCATTCATTTTCTTTCATTATACTGCATAATTCATTCTTATTAAATATAATTATTGATAAATAAAATACTAATTACTATTTCAATGAAATTTGCATAATAAATATGCTGATTTCAGTGGTGGACGAACGATGTCGCTGCGTGTATGATTTTGCAAAATTTGCAATATTAACATTGGAAGCTGATAAGAAACATCGAGTAAACAAATTCAATCGTTAAATATAAACAACTTTTTGATTATTGAGTGTTGTTGTGATGATAAACGACAGATGTCGTTACAGGTTTGATTTTGCAAAAATTGCAATATTATCAGTGAAAGACTGATAAGAAACAACTAGTAAAGAAATGCGTTCGTTGAATATAAACAAGTTTTTGCGTGTGATTTTTGCGCATTGTTGTAATGATAAATGACAGATGTCGTGGCAGGTATGATTTTGCAAAAATTTTAGAAATTATCATTGAACGGCTAGAAGAATCATCAGGAACATAAACAAGTTAACTTGAATAAATTTTTTGATTAACTAATTTTCCGCTTGGAAACGCAATCGCAGCTCGTTGGAAAACGCATCTTCTTCAACGCAATTAAAACGCAACATTTGCATTTGCACCTAAAAGCAACTCGTTTAATTATAATCCCATTTCTAATTAGTGCGCAATGCAATAGAACGCAGAACATTACCCCGCGGAATCGTCCTCCTGCAGCCGCCCCCATCGTCGATCTTCCCAGCTGCGTGGGGAGGAAATGAAGAAACTGAAAACCACGACCGCCACCATCGTCGAAATGCGTAGGCCCATGATGGTCTGGTTGTGGCGGAGGAGCCGGCGACAGCAACGGCGACCGAACTCCTCAGGCGATTGGACTAATCGGGGGATGTTTTATATTCACGGCTTTCATTAGTGGAGATGCCGCGACGCGCGACAACTGTCACCCCTTGGGCGTTGTTTACACGCCGCCGTCACCATCTCACCACCAGCCGCCTCAGCCGCCTCCTGCTGCCGCCCCCGCAAATGAGGTGAATCTGCTCGGCAGCGCAGACCGCGACTGTTTTGCTAATCTTCCTAACAGTCACAATAAAACGCAAGCACCACCGAGCACGCCGCATAAAAAGCAAGACAGGCGCGTCTGCCGCCTCCCCCAGAGGAGATAACAAAAAGGCTCAAAAAATTCTTATCATTTTTATGCTTGAGGGATTCCTCATGCATACAAATTATTTGCTTACTGCCTGCGTAAATGAATATGCCTATCTTGTTGCTCTAAATTTTTTAATTAACATTTTCCGTTTGTATTATAATGTCGGATGCGTTGTGCAAGAAGAATAATAAAAATGAGGCATAATATGAATATATAATTCAATAACTATCTTCGGAAGATTTGAGGTACATTATTCTCTTATGATAATTTATTGTTGTTTGAAATGTTCTCATTTGAGGATAAATTATTTTTTATCAGGAATTCAATTCAAAAAATTTAACATCAAAAGTAATAGTTAGGATATCTGAAACATATCTGTAGGAAAGGATATCATTTACATCAATTGTAAATGTTAATAGGATAAGAAATTTACAATCAGATGAATAAATTTATAATCCATACTCCTGAAGATATTCCCATGGAAGAACAATATCAAAGAATCATTACGCTATCCAAAAAAGATATTCCAGCAAACCAATCTTAACAGATGCAAAAAACCATTAAGTATTTTTTCTTTCTGCTCTTTGAAATGTTCTGTTTTGTTTTGCAACAGAAATTCAAAAGATCCACACTCAAATGTGATAAGGTAACATACCTGAAATTCTAAAATTGTAAGCGGGAGAAGATATTTCATAGAAGATGAATGTTGAACGCATTCATAATCCTGAAGATATTCACATGCAAGAACAATATAAGAAAATCTATAATCTTTGATTTCTCTTTCCAAAAAAGGAAATTCCAGCATATCAATCATAAGAAATATAAAAGCCTATTTAATAATTACACTTTCCTTTTCAAAGTTTAAACAAGTTCCTGAGAAATATAACAATCAGTCCTTTTGTAGTCAATTATGAAATAAAGTTTCCCAATATTGTTCATACTATAAATTTGTTGCTTTGTTGAAATCAATGAAATAACAAAATTCAATGGGGATAGTATTTTGACGTATAAAATTAATGAAAAATAAAATAAAAGTTGAAATTCCAGCAAATACAACACAATATTCACAAAACAAGTATTTGCTGAAGCCTGGTTTTAAATGTTTAAACAATTTCCGGCCTGATATAAAAACTCGTTCTTATTTAGTCGACAAATATTGAATAAATGTTTGTGTAAAAGAACAGAGAGATTTTCAATATTTTTGATATTGATAATTTGTTGATATCAATGAAATAATGAAATCAACACGTGATAATAGGAAAGTTATCAAACCATATAATATCTGTTGAAAAAGCAAATCAATCATAATATATACAAAGCACAACTAATTAATAGACATACATTCTAAATGTAAATATTTTTTTAATTAATATTTGATATTAGCATACTAATACAGAATGTATTTTAGAAGATGGATAATTAAAATGAAAAAACTAAACTAAAACTAAAAAACTACCTAGATTTTCTATTGGATATAATATTCATTATTTTTTAAAGATTACTATTGTTTGAAATAATTAGTTTTGAAAATATAAATTATATTCTGAAACACCATTTGTAATTGTAAGCAGCATAACAAATTTCATATGTGATGAATTTATAATCCTACCTCCTGAAGATATCTCTCTGCAAGAAAAACATCAAAAAATCCATGATTTGCCACACTTTCTAAAAACGACATGAACAAAATGATCGAAAGAAATACACCCGTGCTTAACTTGTCATAAACGAAGCTGGGTGCGATGATGAACAGCAGAGTCTAAGATAGAAAATAAAGCTAAAAAAAGCCGACAAAATATCTTCCACCTCGTTCGCCAGATCAACATGCAGACACATCCCTCGCCCAGCCGCCAAATAAAATATGTAGACCGAAGATAAGAATACGAGCATTGTGTGTATCGTGAATGCGGCAATAAAATATAAAGCAGTATTTTGCGAGCGCGTCCGAGCTGTATTTTCCGCACTTTGTTGCCGGCTGGAACGCAACAAGATTTAAAATATAAAATACGATACGTGTGGGAGTCGACGCCCCGAACGTTTTTAATTATGGATAGGTGCAGAGGTGGAGCACTTTCTCCCGCGCCGCATTCCAGACAATCCTCGCAGGCAATTGCAGCCGTCGGGCTGCGTTCTTTATTTCTTCCCGTTTCTTCCCGTGCGTTCGCATGTCGTGGCCGACCGCCACGTTTCGCTTCTCCGGGGAATCACGAAAATTGCTACTCCTCAACGAGATCACGTTTCCTACATGCTTCTATCAATCCTTTTACGCAATAAACCCAAGCTGGTCTACCACGATAAGTGGGGGTTGCCCGCAAAAAAGGCTGGAGGAAAATAACAGGAGAGGGTTGGAGAAAATGCTGAATGCTGAAGGTTTGCTTATCCAGGCAGAATTTTTGCACATATTGTGGGTATCTATATTCAATCGATTTCAGATGTAATTATTAATTATTTGATTAATGTTTCTTCAATTTATTAGGGATCATTTGATTTTGATGTATCCTGGTATCAATATAACAATCAGAAAAGAATAAATGAAATGAAAGCCCTCGTAAACAATATAAAAAGTTTTAGAAATGATGAAACTTATTATCTATAATTATTGTATAGGATAATAATTTTGCTCAGAGAAAAAAACATCGATGACAAATATATGTGTTAGATGAAGATAGTTTCGTCAGGTTTTATTTTAATTATCTCGTCCTCCCAACCACCACTCCGAGCCAAACAATACAAATTATGAATAGATATCGGCACAAAAGTACTCGTACAACTGCTTACAACTATTAATTGAAACGATAAGTAATAATAACGATAACTGATTAACAGAGACTTGGTGTTCACTCGTAAACGACCCGTGAGTGAATGCCACGAAGAGTTGAGATGAATGAATCGAAGAATTGATGAAGATGTCGAAAATGCTGACAAGTTCCTTGTTCCGATGCGGTTGTCGCATCGGCATTAATGAATCGGTT
>JARJDZ010009104.1:0-17056 GCA_030264555.1 Aleochara sp. GC000083 | reverse complement strand
TCTTATTTTTTAAAACTGTCATTACTTGTTGTTTTCCAGAGCCTACCTTGATATTTTGTTTGATTCTCGAATACCCAAAATGTCAATAGCGTTTGTAATTCTTTGTAAATATCAACAACTTTAATTGGTAGATAACAGCAAATGAAGAAATTGAAATTTTGATAATTTAAAATTTGGTTCCCAAAAATTAGATTTTAGTTGCAATTCTGAATTTATATTTATTTAAGGGATTTTTGATATTTTTGACAACTTAAATAATTTCTCAAAAAACTTTATTAAGTAGATGGTAATTTACATTTCTAAATTTCAGCTTGGATTCACAGAAAATTTAAGAACAATTCTAAGGACTGTATTCATTATGAATATTATTCTTCCTTTCTTCATAATTACAAAATTAATTGACTTATTGTTAATCTAAGTTCTAAGTAAATACTTTACACTTTAATTAAAGTCTATGTAACCAAAAATTAATTAAAATAATAATTATAGATCACAATATGAACAGAAGACTGATAAGAAAATAATTAATTTAATTCTGTGTAGTAATTTAAAAAACAAATATAATTATTTTTGGGATTACTTCTCATAAGTGAAAAATTCTTCGCTAATTGTAAGTAAAAGAAATTTAAAAGACCTTGTTAATTGAATTCAAAGTGTTGCCCTGTAATCACATTCAACTTCAACTATTTTTTATACAATGAACTCTTCATACACAAAGAGTAAAAATGAAAGTTTACAATGAAAATGACCGGAAACATGAAGCATGTTTGCATGAATGTATGTATCTTCCGTGCGTTCATACAAGTAATTAATTTAATGAAATCAAAAGTGAATCAAGTTCAGACACGTATGAGTTATTATTTAATAATTACACCAGCGAGAATTAAATAATTCTTCCTTCCCTGACAAGTAATTAATTTTTTGTCAATGTAATTCTTCGAATTGGTTAAATTTGGAACTTCAACAAAAATAATTGTTTCCAAGTAAGAGTAAATTAATTAAGTCTTTTCACCTTTAACCAAATATGGTTGAAAGATAATGTGATAATAAGTAATTATTTTGGGTTAACGAAATGCCAAAGCCATACGAGGTAAAACAAATAGAATTTCCTTAATTGTAGAAGATAAAAACATAAAATGTGGTAATTGATGATTTCTTCATCAATTGCGTACGATGTGCACATCATTTACGAATGTATTCCGACTAATATCGAATTTAGTTCAAAAGAAAAAGGAAAACAACAACGAGTTTTGCTTCATCGACCAATGAAGATGCATCTTATGCTCATACTTGTTGATGATGATGATGATGCTGAAATTGAACGAGCGAATGTTTAGCTCGTTGGGTATTTAATGCGAATGTTTGGCAAGCAGATTCGCATGGAAACAACTATGTATTGGGAAATGCATACGCTCCCAGAGGCAGCAAAGAAGATGCAACCCGTCGACGACGACGACGACGAAATAATGTGTAATTTGCAAGCGAGATGGGCACAAAAGTGAAACGAATCGTAATGAAACCGTCCCGAACGGACCGCAAGAAATGAAATGAAACGAAAGGATGGTACTCATCCTTGGATGTCGATTTGCAGACGCATTGCTGCAAAACTGGCAACGTTCTAAACTAATAGATGGCTTCTGCTCGTTTCGTCACCATTTTGCAAGTATGGAAGAAATGTAACAACAAACGAGAGTATCCCACACGCCAAGCATTGTGAGCTGGTATCCCAACGCAATTAATAATTAGTAATAACGTCGGTTGGCTCGCATGTGGATTTGTTGCAAAGTACGCAACGAGTCGTACGTTGAGGATTTCATAAAATTGTTATTGCATTTATACCACATTTAATATTAATGGTATCCGTTTTCTAGCCGTTTGCGATCTGGATTATTGCACAAGTGACGTTCACATAGCTAATTATAATTATTACGAAATTTTCGGTCTGGTAAATGTGATCGGTCATGAGGAATTACTTTTGTGACGGCTTTCTGCGTTTGTTTGGTGCTTTTAATTGGTGTCAATTAACTACAAAATTGTCAAATAATAGTCTCTAGAAATTAATTACCTATACATTTTTGAAAAATGCTCATCAAAAGTTATTCGCGGTAAAAGAAGCGGAAAAAAGCGAAAATTTTGCATTTTTGAGACCCCACTTTTTCAGTTCGGGTATTTCTGAATCCCGGACAGGTTCGGGACGTTGACCAATGTTATTTTTTCGTCAAAATACCATAAATGCCCTTTGAATCATCCAAATCGGTCCATTAGTTTCGGAGATATGAAAATTTTTGAAAACTCGAACGATTTTAAGAATTTCTTATCAGTTTTTTCGCTACAAACTTTTTTTTCANAGTTTTCGGACCCAATTTCGCAAGTTCGGGTATTTCTGAGTCTCGTGCAGAATTGGGACCATGAAGATTCTTATTTTGTCGCCAAAAAATGTAAAATAATCTTTGAATCATCCAATTTTTAAAAATTCGTGAGGTTTTAAGAATTTCTTATCGCTTTTTTTTCATTATTTTTTTCGTATGCGATTTCTGCCCTCCCAGTTGCTAAAATTGCATTAACTTATAGATTTTTGGAAAAACTAGACCTACAATTTGATGTTGACTTATGACATAATTGATCCAATTGTTGAGAAGTTTTTAACAGTTTAATGCAAGTAATTGATTCTACCCTCAAAAACTGTTCGCCCAAAAATTAATCATCTTTACAAACTTTTGTATGCACTAGTAGATAATTAATAATTGCTTTGTTGATTTTTGCAATATAAATTTAATTTAAATTATTATTTATTAATTTATTAATTAACACCTCGAATTCATAAATATTTGATGAATAAATTCAAAAATCCACCTGATTAATTAACCGTGTTTTCGACTAATGAATTTAATAATTCATTAATTCAATGGGGGGAACCATTTAATCCTTGACGATTGCCCAAATGAAATCTTATTAATATCTGTCAATTAGTTTGATGAAATTCTCCCACCAGTCAGTTCCCCTTTCTTCAAGGTAAAGGATGTATATTTATTTAACGTTCCTCCTCCCCCAAAATTCGCGCATAAAAAGCAACTTTTTTGCAACTTCCTTCCCGAATGCAGCCCTTCTTGGGCACGCGATGAATGGCGGGTGATTGATCTCGGGCCCAGTAAGCCGATGCCCTTCTGCGTCCTGAGTGACAAAACGCAGGATTGTATCTTGTAAAGTAAGCAGAAGAGCGCAAAGTAAAGAAGAAGGGTGACAAATCATCCTTGAGGGGGTTTTCAGCATTCATCTTCGATCACCCTTTCGAGTCTGCATCCATCCATCGCCTTCTGCATCTTCTGGAGCGGGTTGATGTTCGGAAATAATTTCGGCGCTCATTGGCTAATCCTTAAAATGCGCCTGCCTAATGGAAATCGGCTTTTAAAGTGAACTCGCACAGCTCACGGGGGGCGCACTTGTCGCCACTGGTGACAGAGTGATAGAAAACGAAAATAATCTAATCGTCACGAGTGATTGCCATATGCGAGCAAATCCGGGGAGATTTCCCGAAATCTAAGTGTATCGACGAAAGTTCTTTTTTTTGCTTCGAGGAGGAATATATGCAAAAAATCGTTGTTGGTTGTATGGGGGGTGGCACAAAATAATGCGTCAGTACGTTGTATTTTAATGCCTGTAATTCTTCGAACTGGGGGGACATTTCTCTTTTATTTGCGCAAGAATAAAGTGCATGAGGCATTTCGGTAGGAAGAACAAGAAAAACGCAAATCGCTTGCATGCATACCGGAAGAAAAGTGGAGAAAATATTTCTACTTCCTATGCGGCAATTTGTCATCAGGTTTATGCGAATATAATTTCCAGTATTGTAATATAACTCTTCATTGCAATAAAACAAATAAAATCATTCCAATTTGAATTATGAACCAAATATTAATCATCGAAAATCTGCAAATTTTTTTCCGATAGAATGGTTAGTAAATTTTGGAAATTGGTAAATTAACCCAACCCTGAAGAATCTCAACTGTTAAAATCATACATATATGCATATTTAATCAAAAGCCATTATGTGACTTTATGCGAAGAATTCGTGCTAATGGCAGATTTTTTGCTCGTGTCGTGCGTTTTTTTTTCTTTCTTTTTCTCCTCCTCTCTGGTAACAAAAGTTAATAAACCACACTCCCGTTTATGCGCCTTTTAAATGGCCATTCAGCATTAACAGGCATCAACCGACAACGAGGAAAAACGGCCGAAAAAAAGCGGACGAAAACGATGCTTGTTAAACTAAATGACTTTATTCACGAATGCACATTTGCTCAATCATTAGCATCCTGCATTCGTGGATATTATTTCAATGATGTCTAAAGAATGCAAATGGTGATGCCACAAAAAAAACCGATAAAACCGATGGGGGAATTACCGGTTTATACAAATAAGATAAACGGAAATGCAATCAATTCCCAAAAGTCGATATGCAATGCAACAGTACGCGTTGAAAGTTCTCTTCGAGGGGTGCGATCGCTAACACGTCATTATCTGGAGCCATTCCCGAAAAACCGATGGGAGCACACTTCTTCGGCAATTCCCTCCCTCTTCGGTGGTGCGTATTGGGCAATCATATTGGGAGCGCACTTATTATTTTTCCACATCATAAACTCGAGATGGCACAAATCATTTTTTCTTCCTGGACTTCTTCTCCCTCGCACTCCATGGATTCAATGGACAAGGTAGTTCTTCCTTCGGGAGGAATGAGGGGACGATAGAGTTGCGCGATAAAAACGACCGCAGATGCGATAAGGAAGACGGGAAGGGATGACGCAACCCAAAGGAACCTTCGGGAACATGTATGGCACACGCTGGCGAAAATATGACGATTTTCCCGCAAAGAAAAGCACTCTGGTGTTCGGTCGTGTGTGTACGCATCGCTAAGAGGTGGATGAAGCGGTTTTAACTTTCGGCCAGCATCGATAAAACTTCGTTTGTATCGAATTAACCGATGTTGGATCGGTGATTCCCGAAATTGGAACTCGCTGCAACGTCGTGTTCCACACGCCGCGGGTGCGAATTCTCGTTCGAATGCATTCCGAAAACGCGGACATTGGCTGATAAGTGAGCCATTATGTGCTCGAAAGGTACGGCCATAAATCATTTTATATCTTCCCTTTTAATATTATTCCGCGCGTCGAGCGAACGACATCGACATCGTAAATGGCGTTGGCAACGCCGTGGTTCGACTTCGTCCTTCCCCAACACCATCCCTCGATGGTGATGGCTTGTGGGACACCGTGGGATGGTTGGTCCCATAAATGCAACAACGACCAGCCGAACAAAGTAGCGCGCACCAGAGAGCTTTCGCACACGTTGGAAAACATTATTGCTCGTCGAGCAATTGATATTTTCTTTTTCGTGCTCATTCCAGCTGGGTGATGATGATGAGAGGCCTCTGGCACGTTTACCATTCGAACGAGGTGACTCTTGATGATGACGCCCAGCATTCGGCCAGCAGGTTCGGGCGTGAGTGAAGGAGATGAAAGCTCGTTTATTTTATTCAATAATAATTGCGTCAATATTTACCTTACGCAGAATGGCAATCAAGCGATGAATTCCAATTATACTCGTCCGTTGATTGGGTCTCATTAAATATGCATTGGTTCGCCATTCGGCTGGTATTTAGTTAAAGTTTCAGCTTTAGTTGCTTTGCTTGTAAACTCATTAAAATTATCTAGAGAGTCAATATTTTGTTTCGTTTACTTGGAAGAAAAGCAAGTTCCTTGTTTTCCGGAGACATAATTGGAAGTTGGAAGGTTCTAGAAGATTTGAATTTCCAATTTCCGATATTGAATTTGCTATTCAGGTTGGTTAATTCGATAATTCAATTCTAAATTAATTCCAAATTATCTAATGTTTTCTTATAATTATTGTCGATTGATCAGTGGTTCTCATTGGTACCAGGTGACATTAACCTACTACGAACTAAGGTCGCCCTATTTGTATACCAATTAATACTTTTGATCATCTTCAATTTCTAATTCTGAATCATCTATAGTAAATAATTGGCAAGGTTAATTATCAGAAACTTGCCAATTATTTGCTATATATAGATGATTCAGAATGAGAAAAATCAAGAATCAAGTTGGTAAGGTACTAATTTTTCCAGAATTAACTAACATCTAACTTCATTTGAAAACATTGTTCAATTACTGAAGTAATCTTAGGAGAAAATACCATAGTTTTTCTTTTATAATATAACAAATGGAGTTACAATTAATTAGACTTGCAATTTTCCTTCTGGGGCTAAATCTATTCAACATACTGGAACCAATACTAAAGTTAGGAAAAACAACCCATGGATTTTGCTTTGTATTGGTTTGTTCGAAAAATCATTTCGTTTTTCCCCGATAGAGGATTTGTATTTTTTTGACTCATACTTTACACTAAATCTTATAATTTTTATATTCATTGGCAGTTCATATAGCAAATTAATTCTACACAGTAGTTTTTGTTTGGTACCCTTTTAAATATGGGGAGCCGTAAGCAAAATTTTCGACATATGATTGCTGTTAAGAAAAAAAAAGTTGGTATATCTTACAGATATTTCATTCGAAACCTTAGAGAAATAAGGAGCATATATCATATCATAGATTTGATTCGGAATTAAAATAAAGATATTGGTCATTTCATTATCTTGACTTGAGACTTGAGTTTTTTTTCAGTTTTTCAGGAAGATCGGGAATAGTAGATGGGTTAGTTTCAAATCCCAGAAGTACTTAGAAATATTGTAATTTTAGAAATTACAGCATTTGAACAACAACTTAGGGGATATTCGGTGAAATCAAAAATCTAAACTAAATAAATGAATGGGAATACTTGATAAAGTTTCCCGATCCAAAAATTTCAAAAAGGGTCAAATTTGAACAACCGTAGAAGCTATTTGTAAATTTCGCTATGTAATCCTTAATCTCAAATCCTGGATTTCCTATGAACCTAGATAAAAACCCTTTGTAACTAGGATTCTTTGAACAATTCTGTAATTAACTATTTCCTCCACTTAAGAGATTAAAGCTTTAATCTCTAGCCTTGACCTTATTCTTCAACAACAAAAAATAATCAAGATCAATATGTCTATCACCAGTTCGAATTCAGGTCCTAATCTGAGACATCCTGCATCCACTCGAAATACTATCATCAAAAAGTTTCCGAACAACCCAAACAAAACAATATCGCAAGTCGGCACTCACCTAAACAACAATAAATAAAGACATCGTGAACGCTTGTTTGCCCGATTGCCCGGTTACCATTATCGTTTATCGTTCGTCGAGTTATTGACTGCACGCGGGCTTTCTTCTCTCCGGAGTGATCGATGCGCGTATTTTTTTCGCAATCGTCGTCGCATTCTTTCTCTTCGGCAGCTTCGTCGCCATCGCTCGCCTTCATTGATCATATTATACAAACACATCCAGCACGCAATATTTACGCGCGCGCGCTGCAACATGCTCACAGAGGGCACATGCACGACGAATGCCGTGCACGGAATTCTAAAACTTATAATAAAATATAATAATTTCCCATTGGAAACTTTATCGCATACGGCGAATAAATCATTTTTATTGAGAAAGTTCGTGCGCCCGAACAACAAATCTTGCTAATTTCTTATTGACTAGTCGGCTGCGCTGAGCTTGAATCAACACGACAACGCCGCCCTCTGGCGGGACGCTCATGCGATGCACTGCAATAAGCTTGCCTTGAAGTAAGTCAATGTTGGAGACGTTAATATGGTGTTAAGCAGCTGGATGCGATTTCAGGGCTCGTGTCTATGAACATATTAAGCTCTAAGCTTGATGAGACGTGCACTCCCTTCCGCACATAAGCTTCTTCGATGTACAATTTTCCAATCCTGTTTGTACACTCACACTTCAACTTTAACTAACTAACATCATTTTTTGCCATTCTGTACTTAGTAACCATTTTCTGTTACTTATCTTCAATCAAAGTTTATTTGAGGTATTTGAAACTGGAGGCTGGTTTTGCAAAGTTCTGTTTTTGAAATTTTAATTTCAGATGTATAGGATACTTTATGGGGATGATGTATAACTCTGTGTATTCACTCTGCGACTCCTATTATAACGCTTATTATAAGTAAATAATGCTAAATTATTCAATATTGACACGTGTCAAGAGAGGATGCAGGAAGCGGAAGTAGCTCGTCTACTGTCTATGCATATATTCCAGGATTGGGAGGGTCGTAAACAAAGGCGAAGATGTAACGCACATCTTGAGAGCTTTTACGCAGAAATGGGATCTTTATAGGTGTGTACTTATGAGCATCTACATGTCGTCAATATCAGAAAGGTGCTGTATGCGAAATTGGATTATCCTTAAGGAGATTCTCAGAAATGTTAAACCAGGAAGTCAAAAACAAAAGATGAAATTTATAAATGAGTATTACTTTTAAATTTTTTGAAGTTCTTGATTGGTTTTTCTTGTTTTTTTCTATAGATCTATTGGTTCTGATTAGTCCACAGTGAAAACAACTGTTGAAGACTACTTTGATACCAATGTTTTGTTTTGATAGTGTTTGGAAGTATTTTCAAATATTTTCTAGAATTCTCAGAAAAGATAAATCAGGAAATCAGAAATAAGAAAACAAATTGTCCATGTTTTAATTTTAATTTTCTCTTTGAAGATTATTATGGCACCAATATTTGAGAAGTTACATTTCCTCAAATAGTTTTGTTTTTAATTAATAAAAATACAATATTTTTTTGACAATCTTGAGAAATATCTATGTCATAAAATTCGGATTAAATTGCAATTGGAAACAAAGAAAATTCCAAAAATATCTTAGTAGATATTATTATAAATATGTATGATGCAAAATTTATGCAAAAATCATATTGAAACATTCTAAAACAGGACATTTAACCTGGAGAATATGTTCAAGAATAGATACCAGTAAACAATAAAATTTATTTTAATGTCATGATTATGTTTGAAAACATTTGAATATTTTTAACTATATTAATCAGGACTTTACTCACAAGTGATATAAAAGTAGTTTATTTCTCTGATTTGTTAAATAAAGTATGTCTCTTTTTTTGATAGCATTTAATCTTCAATTATCTTTTACTGGTATACGAATACAGAAAGTATCATAACTAAATTGATTCCATATTATGTCAATTTCATTACTTGTAAAATTAATCGAAAATTTAATAGATACATGCATTCAACTATCTTGAAGTGCAACACATTGATAACAAAAACGATTTCCGGAAGTTGTGAAGTTACTGAAGACATCTTGACGACAGAGCATGCTGACGTGTCATATTTCTGAATGTACGCGAAATGTAGCCAGCTGAATCAGTGTGGCGAGTGCACGAAAAGTGAAATAATTAATAGAGCACGACAGGATGTCATTTAGTGCATGGAGAACGTGTGAATAAGATTAATCGATGCAGTGCAGTTTAATGAGTCCCGAATTGTCATGGTTGTATGATAAATACTTTCAGCACTAGGTGATTTCGTGATTTTGTTGTCCTTCTGAAGCTGGTATCTTCATGATGAAGTACAGAAGCTAAATTCTTAATGACAAAAAAAGACAAACAAATGATTTAATTCAGGAATTTTTGCTACATTTGTTTCTGTGAACTGGATGGATATTTTAGTCTGACCAAGAATATTAGGATTTGGTTTTAGTCAAAAAATTAGAAGTTAGATTTGATCAACTATGGATCTACAAGATCCTGAAAAAATACAAGATTTCTTCTTAGCAACTTTTGGCATAAAATTCGTTTACAGAATATTGTATTAAAAATGTTTTGGTTCTTCAAAGATTTTGAAGTCTTAAGTTTTTTAATTCTAGATTTATCCTCAAATTCTTACAGAAAATGTCTGTAATCCTTCAATATTTCTTCAGAACTCATAAATTGAAAGAAAATATTTAACAGGAAACTATAAATACGAGCAAGAATGTTATGTTATAATAATGTCATATTACAAATAAACAAGTAAGTAAATTTAATCTAAAACTACACCTTTCAGAAAAATGTCCATAGAGAAATTTTTTTAAAGAAATATGGAGGAAAGTATTTAACATGAAACTATAAATATGACAAAAAATTTTATATTGCAAATTAACAAGTAAATAAGTTTAAGGGAATCCATCCTGAAAATTTTAAAGAAATTTGGAGATTCTAGAGGTGGTGTTATTTTAAGCAACTTCAATTTCTGAGAAAAAGGAAATATAAAATTTATAAGTAAATAAGTAAACATGATTAATATTATGTAATATTTTTCTGCAAAATTGTCAGACCAGGAGAACTCTATCAGAAAAAAGCCAAAGTTTCAGAAGTTCAGATCTAAATTAGAAATTCCATAAATAGTTTCTAGAAATATTGCTGGTAATTGCTAAGCTAGGAATATTATTGTAAATTCAGTTAAGAGCTAAAATAGCTGCAGGATTTTCCTCTCACTTTATTGTTAAAAGAACAACCATCATATTTTTCCATAAGTGCATTTAAAACCTGTCCTTTAACAAATTGTGATTGTCATACAAGAAGAGTTCATTGAAAACCACTGGCACGCTTATTGAATGCTAAAAGCTGCATCCTGCATTTGTTTGCGCACGGCGAGGAGGAGGAACGTGCAAGGATAAAATCCGGGCCGGTTAAGTGCAACGAACAAAAGCAAAAAGGACGACACAGATTGCGGTTATTGAGAACAATGCGAGAGCACTTTGTTCCACAGTGGGCTTGTTTGAAGATTGGCTAACCGTATTACGCCCACGCGACTCGAACACAACAAGGCTTACGCGCGCGCGGACAACACCATTAGACAAATGAACACAAAATCAAATCATGTGCATTCACCATTCGCCATTTACATCCTGCTCATCCTGCGGGCTGATGATGCGACAGTCCCGGACTGGGATAAAGGCTTTCCGCCGGTCGTGGATATGTTGATGATAGTCGAAGGCTATTCGATTCGAGCGAGAGTCTTCATGCCGGCTTAATATGCAAACTAATAAACGCTGCCGTACAAGCAGCTGCCTAAAAAGGACTCTCTCTCTCGGCTAAATGCATGTATTATCGAATCCCACGCAATGCTAGTCTCAAGTGAAGTCATCCATGGTCGTTAGCTGAATTGGGTTTTCCATCCAATGTTGGATAATTTAATATGTGGTATATCTCATCATTGTTAAAATTGGTTTATAAATAACATACGTTTTTGAAGGAAAAACTTTTTTAAGCGCGTTGTTCAAAAATTTTATGTAGAAGAGTAGTAGGAATATATCGATTCTAGATCCAGAAGTACCTTCATATTTCAACCTGTAAGGTGCAGTAGGCGTGTACCATGATTTCGAACCGGCATATTCTTTCTACTAATATTATAATTTCACATAACATCGACCTCATGAAGTTCTAATTCCTATCGTGTGATCTTAAGCACAGATCATGTTTCTTATCACACATTTATTTTTATTTGTTATAATTAAATAACAACATTTATTAATTTATCATGTTTTTTACCTATGGTTTATCTTATCCTCTTTCTTGAAATTCACGAAAATCATCTTGGATAATTGAGTCGCTTTTCATTGAAAATTCGTGATCACATTTAACAAGGATGACTCCAGAAAAAATACTATACAAATTTTCACCAGGTCTGCTTTGTTTCCTTGTTGTTGTTTCGATAGATTACTATTTCTTGTTCCTTGCAAATTTTTTTTAAACGAAAATACTTTCTATTTTGAGGAGCAAATCTCTTGACTTTGGAAATCTTCTTCCTGTCCAAATCAAGCATATTTGACTAAGAATGAATTGATTAGCTGTCAAAACTGATATGGAAGAAAATTATAGGTAATTTTGACAAATAAATAATAAATTAATTATATAAAGGTTTGTTGTAAATTTAAAATCATATGTATATTTATATCTCTTGTTTAAAATTTAATACAAATTTTTTGTTGGGCAAGAATTTAATGTTAGATCACGATGTAAGTTTTAATCAAGGCAAGATTAAAATATATTTAATTTGAATTTATATTCGTGGTGAAATCTTCCATCAAAGTTTTCTGCAGGTCGAATTACCTACATCTCGTGCAATGGGAAAATTCAAAAGTTCTTAAATTACAACAGTAAGAAAATCGCTTAAAACTTTTGCGAAATAAAAAACGATTAAAGCATTTATCTAGCAAGTTCTTAAAAATCCAAAATATTTTACCTTAATTTGATAATTCATTTGAGACTTTTGTGTTTCAATTTAGCCTTTTATATATTTTGATGAAAAAAATATGGTTTTCCATTGTTAGTTGAAAATTTTTAGTTGGTATTGGATTTTGTGTCTTGGTTAACCAAATTTTGGATTTAAATCAATAAGGATATTAATTTAAAAATATTATGTGAAATACTTCATTTACAGTTTTGTTTCTTAAGTTAACCTGTAAATATTGTTTTTTTTATAGATAGAACTTTAGAAAATCACATATCCTGCAATTGATTTCAACAGATTGCAATACATTTTTTTAAATTGACTAATAACATTTTTGAAATATGAATAAATTAATTCAATAGAAAGGATAAAATTTCCAGATTCTCTATTATGATTTTAAAATCGCATATTTTTTGATTAGAACATTTAACATTATTAGGTTTGTCATGGAAAACAGTGAATATTGATATAATTCAGACATAGGATGATAATTCATAAGATTTTTTTGATCACCTTAAAAGTACAAATTTATATTATTTGATTTATAAAATTGTTATAATTATTTCTGAAAACTTTTACTAGTTTTTATTCTACAGGAAATTTCAATATAAAACTGGCTAACGGTTTAAAAGTACCATATAAGTATATAATTTTCTAGTTTATACTGGAAAATGAAACGTCAATATTCTAACAACAAAAATATGGCTTTTAGAATATTTATTTCACAGATAACAAAGTTGAAAACTATTCTGGTTCATCTTGATTCATTGTTATTCATCTTCGAAATCTTATCTACTAGTTTTTTCCTGAACAGAAAGTAAAATTGACAGAATTTCCAATTTTAAGTAGGAAAACGCGAAATTATCCATCACAACATTAAAGAAATGACATTTATAATAATTAGATTTATTGAATATCTTAAAAAATATTGATTAATTAATGGCTAATGTAAAATGATATTTTCTAAATACTGATAAAATCCAGTTCCCAAATTTGTTTTTCAAGCAATTATAATATAACAGAACGTTACTCTCTACAAATTTTAAAATACCTTTTTCATTTATTTATTTATTTTTTTGAAAATTGTTGATTTTTAACATTATCCAAGCAAAATGAAATCACTTAAAAAACTGATAATTTCATTGAAAATCCGGCTTAAAACACAACAATTCAACCGATCAACACCAACCCAAAGAAAAAAATAGTCAATTATTTCCGGGAAGGATTGCCTAGTGTCGATTCCAGGACGAAACGCTTGAACCATCACCTGGACAATACCGGATAAATTCAATTGAACGTCTCCATACGGCGTGGACGAGATCGTCGGCGGAAAGTTACAAGTCGACGGAGGAGTCGGGGAATCGCGCGTTCGGGAGTGAGCGGGAACGATGGGGACGGCCGGACGGACGGACGGCGGCGCCGAAATTGGGAGAGCACGCATGCGTGCTGAGGCCGGCGCTTATCCCGTACCCGGCGCCTGCCGCCACTCGGTGTCTGAACGTCGTCGCGACGCTTACATAACGGCATGCATCCAGAAGCACGGCGAAACCACCGCCGCCGCCGCCGCCTCCACCAGCACAACAACTCTTCGCGTTCGGTCGCCAATCTTATCTGCAGTTTGCGCGTCCTCGCGTCCCACCCCCGCGCGCCCAAAAATTAGCAACAATTCGCAAATCCACGAAACAGAAACGCACTCATAGAGTTGTTGCCTAGCAACCAATTAGAACGTACACGAGTTAGCAACTATAATAAACGAGCACGTAACTGATAATATCGTAACTCACTAACACAATAACACAATATTCGTTCACCGTCTTTAAGGATAGTAATAAATACAAATAAATAATTAAATAAATTAACCTACTTATTACGATACTTGTAATATTAATGCAATAATTATACGGTAATATATTTCAAACAGGAAGTTAATTGCATAAGGATAACATAATCGAAAAGTAGTGTTACATTTAATGGAATCATCTTTGATTATCCTTCAAGTATCCAGGATAAATATATATTAAAATTAAGTGATTCAAGATTAGTGACTGAAACGGATTATCTCTCTCTGCTAACTGGTTGATTTGAACCAGGAATCTTCTTGAATCCTTCAACGACTTTCATCGACAGGATAAACTTTTCCTTTTTTGCATCAAAAAGGAAACTTTCTTGGACAGTGTCTTCAAAGGATAATCAACACGTGCATCGTACATAGAAAACACATACGGAAATCATATTTCCCAGAGAAAATAATGGTTCGATTTCAAGGACGACATCTTTCGAAGAAACTAACATCGTGAATGTGTTGCTGCTGTGCTCGATGTGTGATTGATGATTGTGTGTTGTTGTTATTGTTGTTCTTGTGTGCGGGATACACAATTCGCCGGAGCGTTAAATAATTCGGCAAATAATGTAACTGGAAACATGTCTGAAACAGTGCTCGCATTGATCGGCAAGGATTAGTTGCATTTTGTAATTGAGGATTACGATGATGATGACGATGGCGTTCGAAACTTGCACGCTGAGAAATTGCCGCCGATTTTTCCCATGGACCATGGATGGATATCCTGGAAAACGGACTGCTGGCCTGATCTTCTTCATCGGCCTGTCACTATTAATAGGTAATTGTCCCATTTGTTTATATTTAATGAGCTTTTCCATCGGGTTTGATTAATTTGTTTTTCATATTTGCAGAAATGTTGATACAATTTTCAGACTGAAATGTTGTTTTGTATTTGGGTCACTGCGCAAAATATTTATATTCATTTAAATCCAGATGGGTGTTGTTTGGTATTTATTTTATTTATTGAATTTTTTATTGCATGGTAAATTTTTTACAGGAAAATATTCAATTTGATATTTTAAAATTTAGATAAATAAGTTAAAATTGAGAGTGAGGAGGAAAATTTTCCTGGAAAATATAGATTTTGTTTATTATTAATTAAATTTCAATCATATAATTAAAGTATTCTTTTTATAAATTGTTAAATACGCAATATGCATACTAAATATTAGGGTTTGAAATTACTATTTCATTTAAACTTTCTAGTATTTTAATTTGCAATTGAGAACATATATTTCATATAAACTTTTGGCAAATATCGAAAACTTTAATTATTAATTCATTTATTTAATAGATGTGTTGTTTGCTAAATGAAATATTCAATAAGTATTGCAAAATTAAAGTGTCAAATAACATGAAAGTTTTTAAATAATGCTATTCCAAATAAATTTGGGTTTTGAATTTAAAGGATATTTCAAAACAAAATAAGTAAGCTAGTAAATTTTTAGATATATCATTGCGATAAACCAAATAAAATTCAATTATTTACAGAATATCACAAAAGTAAAATGTTGGGCAAATAAAATTAAAAAAATAAATAATTTTGTTATATTGTTAATAATTTTTTCAATTTAAACTTTTGCTTTAATTATGAAACTCTTGAAATGATTTGATATTCTCATAATTTTCATTAATTAATTACTAAATAAATAAAGATGACTGTATTTTATAATGTGACTACAAATTATGAAGTTTATCGATCTCTAATTAAAAAAAATGATATGGTTTATTCGTTTTCGTAGCAAAAATTGAAAAAAAATTTAAAAAAACCAGTTCTCTTTGTAATTTTGCGTGTGAAAATAAGTTCACCTCATGTTGTCCCAAACTAAATCAAACTGAAACTACATTTGACTTCACTTTTAGCCACCAAATCCGAACCATTCTGGTATAAATATCACTTCCTCTGCATATGGATGATGATGTTTGCTAGTTTTCGCAATATATGGCATGCGTAATCGAGGCGCAATTGTGTACCACCGCTGATTTCAATGCATTGCATAAATCATCTTTAATGTGACGTTATTAGCTGAAGCCATTTCGGCGGGATAAATCCAGAAGCGGGGCGATAGCATCGCTGGTTTAGCTTGGCAATGTTATAATATGCTCCGGGAATCTTTGGAACTTTCGAACTTAACCCGAAATATTAACAGAACGCAATTTAATTTAATTCCACTCGTGGGAGCAACCCCCGCCTAATGACGCATTGTGTTTACACTGGAAAACAGGAATTTCTGTACCGAAACACAGTTCATTTTTCATGACCTGGGTTTGAATGAAATCTTTCCTGATTAGAGATACTGACACCTGGTTTGATTATAGCATCAGGGTTTTAATTAGGTTTGAAATTGGTTGGAATGTAATTTAATTTGATCAAAATCAAGTAATCAAGTAATCAAATTAATTGATATTTGGACCATCAAAAGTTCAAGAAGTTGATATTACTAAAAATTTTATTATTTATTAAAATTTGAAACGATATTCAATAACATTAAATTAATATAAGATAATTTAAGAATAGGATAGTTATAACAGTTATAGAAAAAATATCTGATTCGTTCTAGATATTACATGGATTTTGTTTTTGAAGTTTCATTATAATTTGATACCAACTTTTGTAGAAAAAATTTTTGAATTAATGTTTAAATGATAAAATTATACAGAAATATAGGAATTAATAGTTTTAAATGACCCTAGCCATATTTATGTGAAAATCTGTTAATTACTTATCTTCTGAAGAAGAATTATCTTCTACAGAGGTATATTTAAATCTTAACATTATTAATATAAAAAATATCAATTATAGAAAAAAACAAAGAAATTCAAGTGGTTAAATGGAAATTAATGTGGAAATTGAGCTTTCCAAAGTTTTAATGCTAAACAGAAAATTGCATATAACATTGTTTGCAAAAATGTCTAAAATATCTAAAAACTGTTAATAGTTAAATTAAAAGTCTTCTATCAACTCTTTTCAATCATTAGTTTTTTCTACACCTTTTCCAGTTATAATTCAGAAAATATCAATTCAAT
>JARJDZ010009103.1:0-18171 GCA_030264555.1 Aleochara sp. GC000083 | reverse complement strand
CCTGAAGGCAGTTGTTATTTTTTGTATCTCTTGGTTACTTGGCCATTTTATATATGTATCTCGCTTGTTGATTAAAATGTGTGTAACTAATGTTACCATCCTGTACACACTACTTTTGGCAAAATTGAATTTTTCAGAAACTTCTCGAAAAGTTTCTGTGTTACTAAGGTACCAAAGAGTAATGAGTACAGCCTTTTCACTGCTGATTTTTGTGCGACCAAAATTGTGGGTTGGTAGCAGACTGGAAGCATTCACCAACTCAACAATGTAATTAAATGTTGTTCGTTTAACACGGAAATTCTCTTTAAATTGAGTATCGTCGTAGGCAGGCACAATTTCCTCCACAAAATTGTGTATCCTAACCAATTTTCGGCGTGTTCCGCTAGTTTCTGATGATGAATCGCTGAATTCTTCGCATTCTTCCCGCAAAATCAGATCCTAAAAAATTTAGTTTATGATCTTTATGATCAATTTTATATAAATCGTTTTTATTTGACTTACCAGTAGCAATAATTTTGCTTTCTTAAGTGCCATTATATAGAATATTTATAGGTTGCGAATGAAGTAGTAATCAAAACACGAGGTCGTTGTGAAAGACTAATAACTTTCAAAATTTCTCGTCTCCATGCGTTTTCTAGTCACCACGCGCACCAGCTTCTGCGCATCTGAGCCGGAATGTGATCGGAACCGAAAATTTGCGTTCCCAAACGCGTACGCTCAGCGTGCTAGACTCAACTCACCTCTTCTTGATATGAGCTGAGTCAGATGGCTAAATGGAAAACAGCAATTATTTGTGATACCAACGCAAGTTGCACTATTTTGATTTCCCCGCCGCTACAGGCAGCACTCACCCGATGCACTATTCTATTCACTATTCTTCTCACCAGCAGAAATTTGCATGCACCCTTTAGCATAAAAACGCAGTGCACCAAGCAATTGGTGCATAGGTGATAAGCTGTTATGTTTGTGATAGGAAAGGAGAAGATAGAGAATAATGTTATATATTTATTGTACATACCTATCGTCAGGAAACTCTAGCTTATCTTCAATTTGCTTAAGTACTTCCAGAGTGGTTGATTTTGGAAAGGCGAAACCTCATGTGAAAAGCTTTATCATCCAGCAAATTGAAGTGATCCCCTCTTTCAGGAATGCACCTTGGACGCCTCACAACAAAATCTTCATCATCCTCCTCATCAATTAAATCTCGTTGTCGCGTGAATGCCGACCTTTCGTTCTCAAAAATTAAGTTATAATGTCTACGAGCCATTTTTAACAAGTAAAACCAAACACGCAAGTGAAGCAGGTCGGCAAAATAGTAGAATATTATCAGGTTATACGTCAACCTGCGTCATATTTGCTTAAAGGTCGTTTTAAATGCTTAACTGGCCAAAATCGGCCAGTTGAAACATTAAACTTAGATTAACGTTGAAACTAAGGTTCCCGTTTTGGTGAAATCCGTTTGCTACTTCAATCTACGTTTAAGTGCATAAACTACGTTTAGAATTTTTAAACGTCCGTGGTGAAAACGGCCCTAAGACATTTGATGCAAGCTAAACCAGAAACCCGACTTATTTATTGTATTGTATGGACGCGAATGATATAGCTATTCAGAATACCTTCCAATTGGACATTTTTCTTGGACTTGGAATCCATTGTATAACGTCGATTGGACCCGAGAATAAAATTGCATCATTTTAGATGTACATTTAGAATAATCCCAAGGATAAACTTTATGAACACAATGATCTACATTTTCATTCTGACCGCATGTCACCTCTAAATTCAAAATTCAACCAACCAATTAATAGCATTACTGACCAATAAACAACATTATGTTTGCATTATCGCAGTTTGCAGCAGGCTATGAAAAATGGTCTCAAACTAAAACGAATCAATCGTGTGCTGCAGTTTGAACAGAAATCATGGCTGATATCGTATATTCAAAAGAATACTTAAAGCAGATGCCATTCTCACTGTTCAACAAAGATTTCTTTAAGCTCATAAGTAATGCAATTTACGAAAAAAAAAATAATGGAAAATATTGTTAAGTGGCTTGATGTCAAACTGGTAAATCATTGGGAAGATATGAGGAAATGGCGTGATTATTTAATCACAAATCCAATATTTCACAGCATATCAATCATTACGCTTAGGCATAGCATCATTTGTTGAGAACTTATGTAACTGCCGCACCCCCTTGTTCGATATGTATTGGCAACAATGTCACCCTCTGTGGTACGCGCGCGCATGTATCTGCATCGCAGCACCACGCTTTCCATGCTCACGCGCCATGTTAAATTTGGGGAGGAGAATTTGCTGTAAGTACGCACCACCTAGTTCCCACACGTGACTCATCATTTCGGCAACCGCCATTTAGTTCAACTAATTCCGTAGAAGTCTCCTTGAGTGGAGAGACCATCCATTTTAACTTTTGGTTGTGAAATAATCTTGAATGCAAATCGCGAATAAGCGTAGAAACATTTGGTCCTTCGAGCCGGCCGCGTACATTATTAAACGCCTGAAACGCACGCTTTGCAACCTAGAAGAGGAGTGCTCGGCCTTTTCTACCGCGTTAGATGCAGCCATCCCTCCGCTCAACTGAGCGAACATGGGGAAGATTGCAGCAACGGTGCGGACTTTCGAGAAACGTGGGCTCGCCTTATGTTGCAATCATCAGCTCCATCGACGCTACCAGCAAGCTCTCCACCATCCAACGGCGTGCCGAAGTTGCCGCACATGGAGCTTCCGAAGTTTCGTGGAAATTACGACAAATGGCCCCACTTTCAGGCTGTCTTCACTTCCCTCTCTACGACGCATATATGATTGCTTGGAATAAATTGCGTGAACGTTACCATAACGAACGCGTCACTATAAGGAAGCATATTCACCTACTGCTCGGAAGTGAAGCGCAACAACAGTGGCTCCCTGCGCCATCTGTTGGATACTGACTTCCTTCAATTAACTGCCATGCGCGCCCTTAAACAATCGGTTGAGATCATTGGGTAGGTTCGTCAGAATTAACCGCTACATAAGCAGCGTTGCAAAATGTTTCAAATTTTTCTTAAGGCTAGTATTTTAAAATACTGCTGTAATAGTAATTCTTTGTTATACTAAAGAAGCCCTCTAATAATATTTCACTTGTATTCGAAACATTTTCTTGTCGAATGTGTATTATGCATAGAGATCTAGAGTGGAAACGACCATATGAACACAATATACAAAAAAGTTCCAAACGTGTGGCCACTTTTTGAACTAAAATGCACTTCATTAATATGGCGGTCGCATCAACACATTGACAGGCTTATACACATATACTATAAGGTCTCTGTGGTGGCATGAATTTTACCCCCACAAATGAGGTGTAGGGGCTCTTTATTCAATGCAGTCTCCGTCATTGTTTACTTAAAATGTGATGAGGGCGCTTACCTCTCTATATCTCTATGGAATTATGTAATGATTGAATAATTGAGAGCAACGTTGCCGAAACCGGAAAATTGGTAGCCGCTACGTAGCAGCCACGCTGTTGTAACTTGATTCCTAAACTTCCTCTGGACACCATTCGTGGCTCTGCAATCGCTGGCTTGGGTTACCGTGGCAATCTAATTTAAAAAATGTTACTGTCATTAACTTAAAATTGATTATTCTATTCTGATGTAGTCAGCATAATCATTAGTATAATCAAGCTGAGTTTGTTACATTTTATCTTAATTTCGGTTTACTATTTTTCTTACTAGTGTTAAGTTTTCTTGTGTTGTTCGTTTGTGTTTGCGTTTAAAAAATGGTTGTTACTTATTGCGGCGTTCGATCTTGTTCAAATAATTCTAAATGTTTTAAAATGCACTATTTGCCGACGAAGCTGGACGATCGAGAAGTTTGTTATTTCTTAATTTACCTTTACCATTCTAATATATATTTACACATTAATAAAAATATTAAATACATTAATCACAGAGATTGGTTAAATGGATAGCGGCAATGGGTCGTCCAGAATTGTTGTCTAAGGCAGGGAGAGCCTTACGTAGTTATGCCGTGTGCGACAGGCATTTCTCTGAAGAATGTCGCACAAAACCTGAATTTCAGTCAAAATTACGGTTGAAAGTCACCGCAGCGTTGGTACTGTTCTTAAATGATGGCGTTGATGTAAACCCAAATGGTATTTCATTAAGTACTATTGATGCATGCTCATTGATTTATATATTCTTTTAAATTTGGCTGATACAGTTGAAATTAATATTGGAGCTACCAATAATTATAATTATGATATTCGAATTGGAGCTGGTAGATTTGTATATAATTTTTTGATATTCCTATGTTTTATGCAGCCGACGACCAAGAAACGCCTAAGAAGCTCCGAATTGTCAAACATCAAAATTCCAAATTGTCGATTAGGTCTAAATTATCTCCAAAAACGAAACGTCTTAAGTTAACAGTTCGAAATCTGCATAGATCATTGAATAGGGTTAAGGAAGCGAACAAAATTTTACGTAAGAAAATTAAGCACATTGAATCAACAAGTGGTATTTTGGAATTAATTGGAAAACATGTCAATGATACCACATTAAATTTTATCGCAACACAAATTTTGCAGCGGAACATTTCGACAAAAGGTAGGCGTTTCATTTCGGAATTTAAAACATTTTGTCTAACCCTTTGGAAAACTTCACCAAAATTATATCGTTTATTAGAAAAACATTTGCGCTTCCTTCTCCCAAAACACTTTCGGCCGTTTTGCAAAATTTTAAATTTGAAGTTGGTTTAAATTTGAATATGTTGGAAATACTTCGCGAAATTGTGACAAAATTTGAACCATTAGAAAGATATTGTATAATTATGTTCGATGAAATGAGCATTCAACCAAATTGAATATGAGCATACAATTTTTTTTTGGAATTTAATACTAAATGTAATTTCAGATATAACCGATTTATGACGAAATTGAGGGGTTTGAAAATGCTGGGTTGGGATCAAACTTTGAAATCGCGGATCACGCAACGGTGTTTATGATCAGGGGCATGGCTATAGAAAGACCAACCCATCGGCTTCTTCTTTTATGAATTCTTTCAAAAGTTTAATAGTGACAAATTTGGTAGCAACACATTCCCCTGGCGCTAATTGCGAAGAAGACCAATCTCAAAATTCTTTGTTACGGTTACAAAATTTAATAATGCCACATTCCAAAATTATGCGCGAAGAGACAAATATTTCAAATTTCGATATCAGTGATTTTAGTTATAAATCAGTTGAAACTGAATACTTGATAAAATTACACAGTTATATCGCGGGTTATTGCGTAAGAAATATTTTAAAAAAGATTGGCAATTGTTTGGTTTGTAAAAATTCTCTTCTTTCGGACAACCCTGCAAATTTGGATTACAGTTTCATCGCGGAAAAGGAATTCACGTATAGATCATTATTTAGACCAAGTAAGCCCTTCGCTAAATTATTCAGTTTATCCTGCCAAGTTTTAAATCATTTTTTACCAAAATTAATTAGTGAACCAAAAATTGGGAATAAATTAGAAGTGATTTTAAAATATCTTTTGCGGAGCTATTATTCTTTTAACTGTGAAATTCACAACATTATTGATATTTTTATTCCAAAATTTATAGTATTTTATATCAATACAATATAAAAAAAACACAAATAAAATTTTGACCAGAAATTCAAGTAAATCAATTAGAGACAAAATTAAAGTCTAGCTAAAAAACGTAATAAAATTCGCGGCCGCAGCAAGGGTATACATAAACGAAAAAATTCAAAATTGTAGTTCTAAATTTCAGTGACAAAATTAAAAGTAGATCATAAACACCAAACTATAAACCGACTGATACAATTGTAAGTAATTATATCTTCAAATGTGAAGACGTACCTAAAGTATATTCATAGGGCAATTCGGCGGGCTGCGGCAATTGGGCATGCTTGACAATTGGACTGATACTCCGTGGTAGGCAAAACTACAAAATTGAAAAACACTCAAATGATGTACAATAATTGCAAAATAAGGGTAAATACCATACTCTAATATTTACAACTTTTATAAGTTTAATCCAGTTTTAATCACAACATCACTTTAGAATCAGCTAGAAATCAAAGCAACTGGACTATAGGACACCAAAGAATAATATGGGCAACTTAACATAATTAAAACAGCAATAATTTATAAGCTGGAAATCCCTACTAACTTGGTGGATTACATTTCGTTGTAATGTCGCCGATAGATAATCATTGCCAATCTGGGCCAAGATAATGTCCGACAAGGTGTACTTCAACAACTGCTTCTAAAGCATTGACCCTGCACAACTGCAAGTGAAACAAAAATCTAAACTGATTCCTTATTGAGAAAACCAATTGATTGGTGAAATGAATTTGATTTGCCTGCATTGCCTACTTCGAAGTTCCCGCTTCACGTGTACATTTGTGACACAATATATGTATATTAAATTTGGAGAAAAGCATTTATTTGATTTCTAAGTTATTAATTATTGCAGTAAAATTCAATTTAAATTATGAAAAACCCGCCAGCATTGCATAATCTACATCAGCGCCACTGGTGATGGTGGTGTCTAGGTTAACTAATCTAAAAAAATTCAGCAAAAGGCGTGTACTTGCTTGTCTATATTTATTAGTATTCTATGGTAGCAGCTCAGTCTTACGAACCTACCCATTGGGACGACCTGTTAGTTGAAATTGTGGTGAGCAAACTCGACCACCAACTTCAGAAAGAATGGGAAGGGAAGTTTTGCGACACCATTCCTATCTACAGCGACTAGGAATATTTTCTGTGCAATAAGTGCCGACAGCTGGAAGCCATGATGTCCTGCTCCAGCGCCGAAGGAAACCCCGCCACCAAGTCGTTTGCGAACCGTCACCGTGGTCAATAGTAGTGCATCTGAGTCACGAACTAAGACTCGTTGTCAAATCTGCGACAAGCCACACATGACCTTTTGGTGCTATATATTATTTAACGCTCCAGTGGAGCAACTTTTAAACTGGGTTTCAGCCAAGAAGCTCTGCTTCAATTGCCTCCGTCCGGATCACGACACCGCTTCCTGCATCTCTGCTCGAGGCACATCGCATGAGGTGCGTATGCTGCTGGACACGGGCTCAGAGGTTAATTTGATCTCTGAGGCCTGCGTACATCGCCTGGGGGCTGAAAACACAAGGACATTGCACCGATCTCCATGACGCGGGTGGCTCTACGACACGTCTAACTCGACTAGCCCGCTTGGATATTCGTTCGCGCATGAGCGCCTAAGCAACATCACTCACGCCACCTACTTCGAGTCGACGCCTGGACGACATCGTCGCCCAACTGCCGTAAAATCTGACTTTGGCAGACCCTACATTCCACGTCCCTGGGGCCAGCAATATCCTCATCGGCGACTCATTAATGTACGATCTGTTAACAAAGGGAACAATCAGCATAGTACGACACGGACTGCAGAATACAGTGTTCGGCTCGGTCCTTGGTGGCGCAGCCTGTAATCCAGCGGAATCCAATTACGTAGTAATCACGTAAGATTGGCTGACATTGTCACCCAATTTTGGATCATGGAGAGCATTAGTGCTGAGTGCATTAGTGTTGAGCGCCTGTCCGATGGTGGTTATCAAGTGGCGCTACCATTCAAGGAGGATCCCCGTCGCCTTGGCGATTCCAGCATGTCCGCTCGTCGATCTTTCCTTGCCCTGGAGCGCCCACCTCTATGAACGGTATCGTTCCTTCATGGATGAGTATTTGCAGCTTAAATACGTGGTGCCCATTCACCACCGGTTATGACCTTCTGACCAGAAAACTCCTAAGACACCTTTCTCCCAATATTCACTCTTTCATCAGACAATTGTACAACCTCTGTATCCAACATAACCATTTTCCCGATGTATGGAAGAATGGTGTCATTATTACTGTCCTGAAACCCGGCAAAGATCCCACCCACCCGTCGTCCTACAGAGCCATCACTTTTTCCAGTGCTCGGAAAAAAACTTTGAAATAATATTAAAAAATTGCGTATGGGCAACTGCCCAACACAAAATTCCCAAGCACCATTGGCCCATCGCTTCTTATCAACAACAATCCCATTCATACATCCCCAACCATCAAATACCTTGGTATCATTTACGACAGTACTCCAGACTCATAAAACAAGACGCGCCAAATGTTTCCGATCTATAACCGTGTATATCCACCAAAACTGCCACAACAAAATCCCATCTGCTACGCTTTTGAACTTTGTACATTAATTGAATCATAATTATTTTCCTTTTTTTGGAACTTTAAATATTATTTTAAAAGGTATGTAACTAAATATAAAATATAGTAAAATGTACATTTTATGCATTGAAATCAATTGTGATTAGGAAAATGATATGCCCAATCATTTGTTAAAAAAAAAAGAACAAAAATGATGACAGTATTTTCAAAACGCACCTCTCCGTGTTCTTCGCAGACAAGCAGCTATAAACTGATGTTTTCAATCAACGTACTATGCAACGTCGGGTCACTCGTGCACTTTTAAAATTTCGTTTTATTCTCACTAGTGCAAATCGCACACTAGACCGTCGATACTTGGAGGGCTGATAGTTTAGTAGTATACAATTATTTTCAGTATAATTTAGAACTGCTTTTCCTTACGCGTTTCAAACAAGAAGGGACAGTTACTTTTGTCAGGGCACAAGTGACCCGACATTGCACGGTAAGGGTTATTTTTGTTAGCTTATGTAACGGAACGTCCATGCTCGGTGTTTTGGTGCGTGTATTATCGGCAACCTTTCTTAAATCTCCTTATCACTCCCCACCTTCCAACACCTTCATGATTCTATCCTCTTGTGTTATGGGCTCTCGTTTGTCTCTGGGCTGTTTGGTTGCGTCTTTCGTGCAGTGAAGTTGTCAGTCCCAGAACATTCTGGCTACTTTTGACGCCTGGCTGGGCTGAAGATGGAGCCGTACAACGGCGTGATGTGTGGCGTCCACGTGAGTGTAGTCACAAGTGAATAGCGTAAACCCGTGTACAGAGCCCCACACCTTAAGGAGCAGTCCTCCATCATTCTGCTCCGTTACAAGATTAGCAGCACAACCCTAGTTATAATGACTACTGGCTCCTGCAGAACCAACTGCGTGACAGAGATCTCCTTCCCCATGCTAAATGTCGATCCATCGTTGAAGAACGAGGGTAACTACGCCGGATCGTTGTCCACGTACATCGGCTTCAGCCGGTCGATGGAGACAATTACCTCCTTCGCGAACACGTCAATGACGTAGGTCTTCAGCCCACATTGAATGACCTTGAATGGTCCGTCTACGGGTGCTGTAGCGGATCCTTCGCCGACTCGCGTCGCAAGAAAACTCGCTCGTAGTTCTCCAGTTCCTTTAATACAAAGCACCTCTGTGTTCTGCGAGGAACTCTCCCAGTAATCGCATAGGCTGACGTTACAATATCTCCGCTGAAGTCGCCCTGACATCCTTCCTGGAAGCCGCTTGATCCGCGTCCACTGGCGACTACCATAACACATAATCGCTGCCTTCAACTGGCGATGTAGGCGATCTACTATCCCGATGGCAGATGAATGATACGCTGTGGTTAGTAGGTGCCTCGTGCCTAGAAAGCTGTTGAGCTCTCTGAATAGAGCTTACTCAAACTGAGGAGCCTAGTCGGTTGTAACCCGTAGCGGTGTACCAAACCGCGAAAATCAGGTGTCGTGGAACGTACAGACAACCGTTCCTACTTCCTGATCGGGCATCGAAGTGGCTTCTGGCCACCTACTATACCGGTCCACCATCGTAAGGCAATACCGGGGCACCTAGGTGGACATGCTCAAATCGTCGGGTCGGGAGAACAACCGCTCCAAACAGTGAATGCACGTGCCTTGAAACCTTAACCTTCTCGCACTCAGGATACATTCGAGCCCATCTCGCACCAAACCTTCTCACGTCGCAGTACAGAAGGGAGGGAGTTAGTAAACGAAATCTGGACTCGTCTCAGCACTGGACCCGTGTCGTTCTGCTTTGTCCTGCGGAGCTGCTGCAAACGTCTCGTAGTCTAGCCGTGCTTCCACCATTTTGAGTCAGGATAATACACCAGCCACCACATTGACGTCGCCAAACACATGACGTAGCCCCGCCGTGGCAGATACCTTGACGTGGTGGCGGGGCTGCCGACGGTTCCGTTTTGCGGGCCGTTATAAAAATGGGACCTATATTAAACGAAGACGACATTGGCAATGAAGAGGAGGCTGACGGTAGCCGTAAAACGCGCGCCCCACATAGTATGTATATAAACAATGGAATTCACGACTACTACAACAAACATTACCGAACAGAGGAGGGATACCTCAGTTCCGGTCCGCACCAGGGATATTGGGTAGCCAAAAAATGCTACTGAGGAAAGCGAATACTCCAAAGCTAGGGATGCGAACCCGTTCGCGCCCAAAGGACTGAAACGGACCCCACCCGCTTCAGCAAGAACTCCAGGCTCGGCGTTATTAAATGGATTTCATCCAGGAATCGCCGAAAGGTCAACTGAGGGACGGAAGACCCAGAGGCTCCTCAGCCACGGAGCTAAGGACGGCCAGGGAACAGCTGTCGGAGAGCCCACCACCTACCCCCACATGCCAAATGAGGGGTAGACAACAGGTGGCATCAGCGATGGAGGGATTGAAAACGTAGGTGAAAAAGTTTACCAACATTAAACAAAAAAAAACCTCCAGAATCCTGAAGGCGGTTATCAACGAACTCCCCATCTACTACGAAGCAGTGAAGATGTAATTCGAGAGTGCACCAAAACAGCGCAAATTTCATCATCTGAATTTCCAAAGAAATAAATTTGCAGAAATGTANACGGTTGTCCGTACGTTCTACGACACCTGGGTTTCGCGGTTTGGTACGCCGCTACGGATTACAACCGACCAGGGTCGTCAGTTTGAGTCGGCTCTGTTTAGAGAACTCAACAGCTTGCTTGGCACGAGGCACCTGCGGACCACCACGTATCATCCGTCTGCCAACGGTATGGTGGAGCGGCTTCATAGGCAGTTGGAGGCTGCAATCATGTGCCATGGTAAACGTCAGTGGACGCGGATCTTACCGACAGTCTTGTTGGAGATCCGTTTCGCGTACAGAGAAGACGTCAGGGCTACATAGGCGGAGTTGGTTTATGGTCAGCCTCTGCGGTTACCAGGGGAATTCCTCACTGAACCAGATCTGGTGCAACAGCGAGGTGATGAAGAGACGCTCGTCAACCACCTTAGAAGTTGTTTTAATGAGTTACGGCCCCGTTAGTCCGGCTCAGCACCGAGCGCAGAGGTGCTTCATTTTTAAAGAGATGGAAAACTGCGAGCGGGTTTTCTTGCGACACGATTCAACGAAAGGACCTCTTCAACACCCTTACGACGGACCATTCAAGGTTCTTCAACGTCCGAAGACGTTCGTCCTTGATGTTTTCGGGAAGCAGGTGACGGTTTCGATCGACCGGCTGAAGCCGATGTACATCGACACTGATCCGGAGCTGTTGCCATCGTCTTCGACCGTCGTTAGGTCGACACTTAGTATGGAGAAGGAGGTCCCCGTTACGCCGTTGGTTCCACAGGAGCCGGTAATTGTCGCTTCACCGGCAGTTGTTCAGGAAGAGGTACCTGCACGTCGTCGAGGTATACTACGTTTGCCCTCCAGGACCGAGCCACGTACTACGCGCTCGGGCAGATGTGTTCGTTTACCAGAACGGTATCGTTTAGTAACGTTAACACTAGCAAGGGGGGTACTGTAGGGGTTAAACCTACTACGGCTTGGTGCCATCTGCAGGCTACTACCATGATCGTTAGAGGGCGCTACCCACGCCCCGCATGGGGGCGTTTGGCGGTCCTGTAAATTCCACAGGTAGCCACCGGCGATGGCGGCGTTCGTGACGCCAAACCGAGGTTTCCTTGGTGATAGAACCACGTTGGAACGGCAGAGAGTGTCTGTCCCCAAACCAGGAGCATCATCTCCACCTCTCCTACAAAAGTATTACAATGACATAAAATCAGCAATTAAAAGGAAGGCAGCAAACCTGCACAAATATATGCAGCGGACAGGCGAGTCGGGTCCATCTGAGCGTCCCGCTTTGAAACCGCTCAGCAACGCAGAAGAGAAAGTGTTGCAAATAATTACGTGGGATGCTGTTTGGGGTGATGGTAGTACGCCAGAACTGGGGATTTTATGACCCAATGTTTGTATTTGTTTAAACTAAAGTCAAACTATAACAAACTATAAAGAAATTAACACAAAATCAGGCGATACTGCATTACTGAAGTATGAAAATTACAATGTTCATAGTTTCATTAATGTTTCAATTAACAAAATACTTTCAGACCCGTGCAAAAAAACAGAAGAAGGACGAGGCAACCTGAGAGGGACGATGAAGACCTGAAAGAACGAAAAATTGTCATATTGGAGCGCATTGAGGATCATATGGCAGATATTGCCAAAACAATGCGCTCCATTACAGGTTCACTAGAACGATTAGTTGAAAATAAATAAATTTTCCGGCAAATTGCCATCCCCACATTAAATTCTAATTTGTGTGTTCAGTGAAATAATTCCGCACAAGATTATTTCTCCTCCTTATTCCTTCTTCGTTGAGTCATGAATCGCATCGTTTGCGTTCTGTGAGCCTCCATCAGTAAATTCATTAGCTATATCATAATTGTCAATCCCAATATTGGGCTGCACAAAATGTTGTGTAATATTGCTGCACAATTAATAATCATTCCTACCTTTTGTGGACTATATCGTAATGCTCGTTCATTATCAATTGCCCGAAAACGAGCTTTCATAATTCCAATACAGCGTTCCACTGCACTTCTGGCTCGCCGATGTGCCTCATTAAATTTGGCTCAGGAATGCTACTGCATTCCTAATAGGTGTCATAAGGAATGATTCCAAAGGATATGCGGAATCCCCAAGTAACCAACTGTCCTGTCAGCCATCTCTGCGCTCCGTCATTTCTCGCAGTTCCTCTGCAATGTTACTCTGCCGCCAAATAAATGCATCGTGCGCTGCTCCTGCATGTGCCGCATTAGTAGAAATGATTTTTCCCCGCATATCACTAATCTAAACATTTAGTTAACGTTGCACATGATTTTTTAATAAACATTTATAAACATTACTGCGCGCACTTCGCAGGCCGTACGAGGCGTAATTCTTTGTAAAACGAAGCAAACAATACAATAGTTTTTAAAACTGTCATATAAACACACATAGTTTTCAATCCGTCATACTTTTTCTTCTTTTGACACTTCACCTCTGCGTCAACTCCGGCATGCACAGCCTCTCCAACATTGCCACAAGATTGGCACGTCATCAAGTGATTAAAACCATTGGCAGCCACGTCGTCCGCCAGGCGCATATTGCCACCTTCTTTAGATGGGTTTAAGACCTTCGTCAGCAAGCTACTGTTCTCGAAGGGTGGTTTGTGGTACGTCTACAGTTACCAACTGTAGGGTAGTCTCAGGAATTGTCGACCTCGATTGCGTATTCGAACGACGTTCGTACCACACTTGATGTATTCTATCTTCAAGTCACAGGATAGAATTTGCAGTGCCCAACGGGCAAGGCGTCCGGTTGGCGTTTTCAATGCCAAGATCTAACAGAGCGGCTAGTGGTCTGTTTGCACGTTGACAGCAGGAGAACACTATGTAGATTGTTTCACTCTGTCGTAGTGTAGTTGCGCTTGGGAGCGGTCTAGAGTCGGCCCTGATACCCGATTGTACGCAAGCTACCTCCTTACCCTGGACTAGAATGCACCCAGTGCATATGCGCTGGCATCGGTCTTGATAACATAAGGTAGGTTGTTGTTGGCCTCAATATAGGTGATGTGCTAAGGAGATGCTTTAGCACTTTATGCGCTGATTCCTCTTCGTCGCCCCAATTCCAGACTGCATTATTCTTCGTCAATAAAGTGAGGGGCTTATCGATCTCCGCAAAGTCGGGAATGAACCGGTGGAACCAAGAGGTGGTTTGGAAGAAGCTGATCAGCTGTTTCAGATTCTTTGGTGACGCCATATTGACAATTGCAGTGACTTTGACAACTTATACACCTGTTGCAAAACGGCTTGCATGTCTTGAACGTGAGATTCGATGCTTGTTAACAGCACTATCAGGTCATTTAGGTACACTAGAAGAGTTACCTCTCGGATTTCCAGGCGAAAGCAATCTATTAGTCTTTGGAACGTTGCTGGGGCATTGCGGAGACCAAAGCTCATATGCAAAATTCAGTAGACGCCAAAAGGCTAAATGAAAGCAGTCTTTCGGTTTGATGGAGATTTGAAGATTACCAGACTGTAGGTCTAAGGTGGACATGAGATAAAACTAGGGTGACCATTTTTCCCAGCAACAAATCCGGGTCATTTGTCAGGTAGTAACCCATATTTCAGAAGCACAGCCGAATTCTCATTATTTCTTTGTACTGAGTAGCAAATCCATTGGCCATGAAATCATTATATTCAAATTGTTGACAATGCAAAACGCCGGAAAAAAATTGAATAAATAAGTAAAACCGGGGCGGCATTTGCGGAACACAGTTACATACGGGATATAGACCTAAAATCCGGGACTGTCCCGCAAAATCAGGGACGGTTGGTCACCATAGATAAGACCCATGTGAGGAGTGGGCAGCGCCATTCAGCGACATCCAGCGGCTTTGCAAGCGGCAAAATTTCGGGTGCCCCATATGTTTTCCTATGTAAAATTTTGCCAGCCGGCAAAGCTGCGTGGCATAGTGGTACCGCACCATTAAGGGCAGTCCCCCTAAGTTCGCTACGCAGCTTGTTGCGGTTCGTCAGCGAACCAACTTTGATCTGGCCACCATCCCCAGCGTCCCACGTAGGCAACAGCCATTTATGCGTCTTTGACCTTGGCGGCCGCGCGACTGAGCTTGAGTGGACAATAAAAGTCCACCCTTCTGACCCCGCCTGGATGTTGGAGACGTAACACTGGGTCATGGGCTTGTCCCCAAAGCCAAGGACCATGCACAGATCCTGGTGGAACCCCGCGCGCCATCCGCATTATATGTCCCTCTCCCAGCTCGACGGCTCTCTCGCTCAGGTACACTGCTACCATGCACCTCAGGTAGACCGAAGACCCGCCATTCCTATGTGCCTGGTTTATGACCGACCACTGCAGGGAGTTGAAAGCGTTCTTCACGCCCAGGAGTACTATTACGCAGTGCTCTGTCTTCTTATAAGGCCCACTGTTTGCGCGTTTCATACTGCTCCGGCGATAGTCCCTCTTTCGCGAGCCTTTTCTGTGAGGTCTAGTGGGCAGACGAGTCACAACTCACTAATAAACAACTGAAAGAAGAATTGGAATATATCACGAAAATTTGTATTAACAACCACTATAACACAAAAACTATTCAGAGGTTAATTCAAAAAGAGCACTACAAACAGAACACCAAACATCTGCTACCCCCCACAAATAACACACCAGCTATAACATATATAAAAACAACATACCAAGGCAAGGCATCTGATGCCCTCAGTAAAGTACTCCACAAACACAACATCTTCTTAACAAATCACAACAAAAATAGCTTATGCCACATCTTACAAAACAATAAAGACGAAACTCCAAATGAAGAAAAATATGGAATATACAACATCAGATGCAATGACTGTAATGCCACATACATCTGACAAACAGGGAGAAGCCTTGAGAAGCGCCTCAACGAACACCTCAAACAAAATACATCAAACGTCTACAAACACATCCAGTTCCACAAACACAACATCGACTCGACCAGCATTAAACTCATAAAACAATTCGAAAAAGGCCAGGTCATGAACATCTATGAACACATGGAAATACTTCACAACGAAGCTACCAACAAACATAGATCTTTGTTGGTAGCTCTAAACGACCAAGTCCAGATAAAGGAAGCACCTATATTTACAAAACTGAACTATAACTACTGCAAAAACTGTAAAACTGTCCAACATCAACCGAACACGTCCACTTCATGAAGATGGCGCGACAGTTACGGGCCGAAACATGTAAAGTAATTTAATAATTATCGAAAATAAGGGAAAGCATTCTTAATAAACCATAACTATTATAATTAAGGAACGGTTGTGAAACCGGTAATCAGCAATTTACGGAAAGCGTGTAACTGGGCGAGAAACGTGGTAAAATGAGGTGACATTATCGACAGCTACTGTTGACGTGAATTTGAATCTCATCCGTAAATCTGCAATGAATTTGCAGCAATTTTCTAATATTTTACTGTCCTGAAAATTCTGCCTGAATTGTCCAAATCTGTTTATTACTTCCAAAGTACACCCCACAAAAAAGTAGTTTCATTTTTATTTATATAGATTAAACTACATGTACAATTCGGCCGGCTTGAGTTGTTTACACATTGCCCATTCGGGGCTAACTGACCCAACCCTGACTTGGAGCTGTTACTTCAACTCGACTTACTCAGCAACTGATGAAATCAGTTCCGTTTGCCATATTTACACCTCGGTTTCGACGGAGTTATCCCGCAGCTACTCGCTTCCTTCTGGCAGTCGACGATTCACAGAGTAGATACTATAGAGAAATACATTTGTGCAACCATATTTTTGCGCATGCACAAAGGAACGCTATTTTGAAATTCAGCCCATCAGATGTAGATAGCCAACACATAAAAACGCGGACCTGGAGCGTATAATGTTAAATTTCCTATGCGTGTTTTACTAACAAAAACTGAATATTTTTCACTTGTCATATCAGTGACGTATATTTTTCTACAAGTGGAAAAATGAATACCACACCCTAGAGTGAAATTTTCAAAAAATCTCCAGGGGTACAGAAATATATAAGTATAATTATTTCAGTATATTTTTCGTTTACTGCCACGTCACGTATTTTCGGAACCAGATACATTTAGTTTTACTGTGACCATTGTATCGAGTATTACCATTTATTTTAAAATGAGTAAACAATCATCCTATTTAGATAAAAAAGGAACTCACGATGTTCCCAGATACTGATCAAGAATTTTCTTGTTCGAAAATTTACTGGAAACCAACATACATTTGAGCAATTTACGGCGAATACAAGTATGTCTGCGGAGAAACTAAATAAATAAATAAAGAAATAATAATGACGAGAATATTGTGATTGACCCATCCCATGGATATTGTATTCTACAGTTTGACTTTTTAGTGCAAACAGCAATTTAGTGCTGTGCAAAACTTGTCACAATGAAATTACTTTTAATCAAACAAGTCCAAGAGGCCTGGCGTTTAGAATATTTGTCATTTGTGAATGTGGTAATTCGTATATCAATTCTGGGCCAATGATTGATAACGCAAAATATACCGCGCGAAATAAATATAATAGACGTTTTCTTGCTGTGATGCGTCTTTTGGTCGGAATAAATGGGATCAATCAATCAATCAATTTTATCATCAAACTTTTGATGGATGATTCACGAATTTATGGACTGCACCTGAAACCGTTTGTAAGCTAAGTATGCAACAAACTGTAAATAAAGAAAAAGAGCCTTACATCAAAAGAAGAAAACTCAGAGACAAATTTGACTGTTAGCGGAGATGGTACCTGGAAAAAACCTGGGCATACTTCCCGTTTTGGAGCAGTTAGAATTATTTATACATTCCAGAGCATTATTATAATTTAATAGAAACTCATTTTTGGTAGTCAAATGGCTCGAAAAGATTTTATTTCGACAAAACAACTAAAAGAATCAACGAATAATAGAAAGAAAAACAGAGAAATTGTGATTTGGCTAAAAATACAATGGAGCAGATTTCTAAAAAATTCTCACATATTGACTCATATGTGATATACGGGGGACTATTTCCCGAAATATTTTTATTATATTGGTTAAGAAAATTATGGTTTGTAATAAGAAAATAGCGTACTATGCAGCAGAAAATTTCCAAAATATCTGACTTGTCACTTTTGAAACTTGACAAATCATTTTTCGTGTGATTTTGACGTGAGAGATTTTGCGCAGTAGATCACTGCGCAGGTAAAGGTGCACTGTATTTCGGCAATACGACTAGTATGCTGATATTCGCTGCCAGGCGATGCGATCTTAAATAGCAAATTTCAAAGCCATGGTAAGTTAGCGGTGTGACCGCAATTGGCGCTGGCGTCGCTAAATATTTTCATTCCACATAATCTAGTTTACATGATTT
>JARJDZ010009101.1:0-20670 GCA_030264555.1 Aleochara sp. GC000083 | reverse complement strand
AAATATGGAGTCGAGGATAAGAAGACTCATGATATCAAGAGCCAGGAGGAATCTCGGGATGGGGATGTCGTCAAGGGATACTACAGTTTGTTGCAACCTGATGGCAGGACTCGTATTGTCCATTACACTGCTGATAAGCATTCGGGTTTCCAAGCTCAAGTTGAATATTCTGGACATGCTGCTCATCCGGAAGTTGAACATAAGGCTGCTCCAATTTACCATCATTAAATGAAATGTTTAAAGGAATTGAGAGAAAGATTATATTTTGTTTGTGTTATTTATTTTTCTAAATAAATATTTTTCTATATAAATTCAATTATCTGATTCTCATTTAATATTGGTTCCTCTGGGCATAATTTTTAAGAATTTTATCTTATACGACTCTAAGCATGGAAATTTATGATCAATCAAAACCTTATCCTAAAGTTTCTTCTTTCATCTGATTTACTATTGAAAAATGATAAACAGTTAATAATATTAATTGGAATTATTGAATGTTTCGAAAAGAAAATGGAAAGAAAAATTTGTCTATTAAAACAAATATAAAATAATATTAACTTGCAAATTATTAATTACCAAACTATCTGCAATATAATTAATTTAAGGTATTGATAAATTACTTTGATTGGCAACAATATTTACGCTCAAATACAAATATTATAAACAAGTGTCGATCATTTTAAAATCAACAGCTTAGGAAAATACTCATAATCTGGAAAATTTAAATTTTATTAACTCCAATAAAAATTATGAACAAAATTGATTCAATTCGAGGATGAAATCGTACAAAAATAGTAAATAAAACATAAAAGCTATCAAATATTTAATTAAATATCAACAGGCAAATGTATCCTTAAAATTTCAGATTAAAGTTTTTAAATCTCCAAAAAAGTAAAAATAGATGAAAGTAAAAAAGAAGTAGATGTACATCAATTAATTGATTGATAATCCCAATTCTTTTAAACTCAGTTCATTTATATATTTTTATTTATACATTTATATATTATTATATGCTCATAGACTTCATGAATTTCCATCGAAACAGTCTTTTTCATTTTGCAACTTCTTTTATTATACAATTTTCTGACAAGAATTAGATCAGTCACACTAATTTTTGCTGATCTATTCATATGCATATAACAATTAAGTAATCTAAACTAGACTATGAACTTAACCTACATTTTACAGATTAGTTGTAATTGTCATACTTACATGAAAGGAAAGTGACTTAAATTATTGACTTAACTAGTTTAAAAAATGTTGTATGAGTTGTATCCATTCACTTTCTTTTATTAATATGTGCGGAATTCGAAGACTTTACACGATAATAATTTTAGGAAACTTGCCTAATGCCCCACCAACTCCATAGATATGCAACAAATTTTTGCGAGTATAAATATTAATCTTCAATTTGCAGAAGTCAGTTCAACTCAATCCACCAAATACGAACAAATACAAAATGTTCTTCTGCAAAGTAATATAAAACCATCAAATGATCAATCAACAAATTTAACTAATCGATATTTCTTTCTTTTTGTTTTTTACAGGTTCTTGCCACTTTGGCATTTGTAGCTGTTGCTTCAGCCCAACATGGACATCATGCCACTTCTTATGCATCCATCAACAACTTCAATTCCCATGTGTCTCATGAGGCCCCAGCTTTGATCAAGGCTGCACCAATTGCTCACTATGCTCCAGTTGAAAATTACCATCATGCACCAGCTCCAGTCGTCCATGCTGCACCACTTCCGGTTTACCATGCTGCCCCCGTTGCCATCAAACCTGCCCCTGTTTTGTTGAAGGCTGTGCATCACGAAGAGGAACATCATTATGCTCCAGCCAAGTACCAGTTCAAATATGGCGTTGAAGATAAGCACACTCATGATATCAAGAGCCAAGAAGAGACCAGGGATGGTGATGTCGTCAAGGGATACTACAGTTTGTTGCAACCTGATGGTAGGACTCGTACTGTCCATTACACTGCTGATAAGCATTCTGGTTTCCAAGCTCAAGTTGAATATTCCGGACATGCTTCTCATCCGGAAGTTGAACATAAGGCTGCTCCAGTTTACCATCATTGATGATTATTGGTTATTGAAGAAGAAAAGTTGTTGATGTTTGTAGAGATTTATTAATTTTATTTTTGAATAAATATTTTTCTAATTAAATGAGTAATTTTAATGTGAATTTTGAAATTTAGTGAAAATATTGAAGAAAAAGTATTTTCTTCAAAATTTTCAGAGCAAAACATCTCAGAATAAGGTCTAAATGATCTGGAAAGCTCCACTAGATCTAAATTTATAACGATTTAAATTGAGTTGGTTACTCTTGAAAAAAAAAACAAAATTACAATATTTTTAGTATAAGAAAAACATTTTGAATGAGTAATTTATTTGAGGAAAATTTAAAATATCTTTATTCAATTAGAAAAGTTGGCTAAAGAAGTCAACTCTATCTGAAATTATAAAAAGTCTGATTCTTAAATTTCAAAAGTAGTACGTGAGAAATTGTACTACGTGTTTCATTATTAAAATTACAGAAAATCTTATGAAATATTTAAGATCAGATACCATAATAAGAAAGTGCAATTCTTTAACATTCCAAATTTCCAAGAACGATTCTCATATCTCAATTAGTTTCGAAAATATTAAATTTTAATTGAAACCTTTTCTACGTTTGTATTACTAATTTTCTATGGAATATTTTAAAAATTCAAATACCTAGATCGAACGATAGAAATATGAACTTTCATTTGCTTTTTTAATCATGAAAATCGGCCCAGTAGTTTTCGAGTTATGATCAAAACAACGTCTTATGGAAATTTACATGGGGATTCAAACCGGAAACATACCCTCGAAAAATCCATGATGGCGGCTCCCATTTGATTTACATTGGTGTTGTCAAGGATAAAATTACACTTCCTTCGTCCTTCCTTGGTCAATTCAGTTTACTCTTTACATTTTATTTAATATCTCGAGAACCGTTCGACCGATTTTCACCAAATTTGGTACACAGACTAACAGATAGTCGTAGATTCATATTTTGGGGGCGGCAAATCCAAAAAAAAATTGGGGCCGGCTATTTACTGCAAGCAAAGTGGAAAAATACCTGAAACTGGTAGATCCGTGCGATTAATTTTCATCAAATTTTGAATATATAATCATATCTTGACGAAGATACTGTAACGGGGGGCGGCATGCGGAAACATTTCCGGGGGCGGCAGATAATCATCGTTGAATATCGCAATATACTTTTGTCAATATCTCAAAAACGGCCGGTCCGATTGTTTTCAAATTTTCACCATTTGTTTATTATATAATTATCGATAAATACCCAGATTTTCAAGTTATTCTGTTGGTTTGTTTATAAATTATTAATTGTTATAGTTAAAATTGGGTATATAACAAAATTTTTGCCAGATTTTCTCCGAAATGGCTCAAGCAATTCTTACCGAACTTATCCTTTTAACGTTTTTTATGCTTTCTCAATTACATTTACCAAATCAGAATCACAAATGTTGCAAATGAAACATATTTGTTGCACCTTTAATTATAATTTGCTAATTAATTGCATTTTATACTTTCTGAATTATAATTTCAAAGGCTTTAAAATATATTAAATATAAGATAACCTAATTTTTAATCGAGCAATACCTCAAGGAATTGATTTGACATTTTTTCCAACCACAATTTCATAAATTACTAGGTCGTTAATTACAAATGAATATTACGAATTGACGAACTATTACAAAAACCAGAACGAAATCAATTGAATAATTTGGAGCAGATCCAAATTTACGTATGTGGACACGGCACTAAATAAGGTGTTGGCTTCTTGACTTGCAGCCAAAATATGATATAATACAATAATAATTAATAGATATGTGTGTCCGCCATGTCCGCTTACTTTCAAATCACATGCTGCACTCCAACATCTCCAATCTTGAACGTGAAGCGATTGCATAACTCCACACGCATTCTGACCAAAAAATTTTTGCATTAGTAGTCCCCCAATTCACAAATATTCGCCAACAAATTTTTGGCGAGGTATAAATACGCAACGACGACTTGCAAAAATCAGTTCACTTTTACAGCATCAACAACTACCAAACATGTTCTTCGCAAAGGTAGATAAAATTTCAAATTTAAAAAATCACCAACATCTTCATTGATTTGATGGTATTTTCTGTTTCAGGCTGTCATCTCTTTGGCTCTTGTAGCCCTTGCAACGGCCCAACATGGTCATCATGCAACTTCGTACGCATCAATCAACAGCCAAATTTCGCATGAATATGCTGCTCCAGCTCCAGCTCCAGTTGCCCATTATGCTCCAGTTGCTTACCATCATGCCCCAGCTCCTGTTGCCCAACACGTTCCAGTGTACCATGCTGCTCCAGTTGCTGTCAAGGCTGCTCCAGTTCTTGTAAAAGCCATCCACCACGAGGAAGAGCACTATGCTCCTGCTAAGTACCAATTCAAATATGGAGTCGAGGATCAGAAGACTCATGATATCAAGAGCCAGGAGGAATCTCGGGATGGGGATGTCGTCAAGGGATACTACAGTTTGTTGCAACCTGATGGCAGGACTCGTATTGTTCATTACACTGCTGATAAGCATTCTGGTTTCCAAGCTCAAGTTGAATATTCTGGACATGCTGCTCATCCGGAAGTCGAACAGAAGGCTGCTCCAATTGTTCAAAAGGTTGTTGCTGCCCCAGTTTACAAAGCTGCACCAGTTTATAAAGCTGCTCCAGTTTTCAAGGCTGCTCCTGTTTACAAAGTCCCAGCTTACCCTCATTTCTAAACATTGAAATATCCAGTTGAAATTTTGACAGAAGTCATTTCTGTTCGAAGAGTATCATGTTTTTATTTATATAGTCTATTTCCTTGTTTATTTTTGTAAAGAGAACAAATGATATTTTGTTAATAAATTATTTAATTGAAAATTTTATTTTGATGTATTTCTTCTCCAAATCATCTTTTAGAAGTTATGATATTTTAAAAAGTTCGAGAATAAGATGATTACCTCAAAAGGGTCTCCAGTTTATATCTTGAAAATTGGAAACAAAATGAGCACAAAATCAGGAATTTTTGGTTACCAATTATATCAAGTAAACATAAACTATTTACTTCTTTTATTTACGAAAAAATATACAATAAGTATGAATTCTATTTGATCTGAAGGTTGATGATATTTTGTTAAAGAATTATTTAATTGAAAATTTTATTTTAATATATTTCTTCCTCAAATCATATTTTAGAAGTTATCATATTTTATGATGTTCTTGGATAAAATGATTACCTCAAAGCTGTCTCCAATTTATATCTTGAAAATTTGAAATAAAATCAGTCCAAAATCAGGAATTTTTGGTTACTAATTATTTCAAGTAAACATGAACTAATTACTTCTTTTATTTACAAAAAATATGCAATTGATATGAATACTTTTTTTCTGTAAGTTGATAAAGATATTGTTGAAAAAGACCCAGATGTTTGAAGGGTTTAAAAATTCACTGGTGCAAAATTTCAGATATTTTTTAAGGCTCAAGATTTTTGAGTTGTCTAAGATGTTCAGGATTCGATTTACATATATTTCAGAATTAATGTGTATTTCATGTCACTAATTAATCGTATTTCAATTTTGTTCGGCAATTAATCAAATATGGGCCAAGTTTTATATGTAATTCGTTGCAAAAAAGTATCTTCTTGTATTTCATGATCTTCTGAAGTTTATTATGTCTGATATTCATTGATATCAGTAAATTCCTTTGGTACTAGTTGATGTTAATGTTGATCTCCGAAGAAATATCTGCAACAAAATGTACATCTAGAATTTGATAATTCAACAAAGATACTAATAATTTAGGAGACTTTTTTGTTGGCAACTTCTACGAAAATTTAAATTAATAATTTTAATTTTTGAAAAAATATTTTCAGAATATTATGAAATATTCTTCTTCATCACCCACATTTATTACAACTGCCCACATCCGAAGTTCCTCCAAAAGGAAAAAAGCAATGAAAATATCCAAGAAAAACCATCAAAATAAGTAAAAAAATATTTATTTGACAACAAAAAATAAATCTTCAATATTCTAATCTCTTAGGTTCTTAATGGTGGTAGATTGGAGCAGCCTTATGTTCAACTTCCGGATGAGAAGCATGTCCAGAATATTCAACTTGAGCTTGGAAACCAGAATGCTTATCAGCAGTGTAATGAACAATACGAGTTCTGCCATCAGGTTGCAACAAACTGTAGTATCCCTTGACGACATCCCCATCCCGAGATTCCTCCTGGCTCTTGATATCATGAGTCTTCTTATCCTCGACTCCATATTTGAATTGGTATTTNAGTGTTGAAGTTGTTGATTGAAGCATATGAAGTTGCATGATGTTCATGTTGTGCTGAAGCAATGACGACAAGGGCCAAAGCAGGAAGAACCTGTAAAATATAAATAAGGAAATTAAGAATTTAAGAAAATATTGTTGTAAGTTATTTTACCTTTGAAATAAACATTTTGTATTTGTTTTTGAGTTTTTGATAATTTGATTTGAACTGACTTCCAAATAGCAATAATTTGTATTTATACTAGCGAAATGTTGTTATATATTTGTGATTTGGTGGGGATGGTTGCGCAAAAATATTAGAACTAATGTTTGCAAAGTATTTGCATTTCGATCATTAAGCATGGAATAAAAGAAAGTATATGATTATGAAATTTTTAGTACTTATTAGTTAATACTAATGTGTAAAATATGGGCCAAGTTTATTATTTAATTAATTGATCGAAACAGGTACTGATATTCAAAACATATCAAAGGAATCAAATTTAAGAAGAAAAGCATTAATTTCTATTATAAATTGTATTTGATTACTTATTAATTTATAATGTTTATTCGTACATAACTATGCAATTATTATGACTAATAGCATTATCAGTAAATTGGTTTCTTGAACTTCTTATTTATTTCTGGAATTCTGGTAATAATATATGATTATTTATAGCATTTTATTAAAAATTTATTGTGTTATAATTCTATCTATAATTCATAAATCAGATTTGTTGTATGACCTCTCTTATAGTGAAAAATGCACATATTGAACCAACAAGTTATTTTCAAATAGACTTTTGCAACTAGAAATTCAGCAATCGATGGAAACTGATGACAACAAATATAATTTAATTCGTAGAATTATATTTATTAATTTATTTGTTCATGTAATTTTAAATACATTGAACATGTTAATTCTTGCATAGCTGCAACTACACCCAGTTAAATAAAACTATTAAAATTGATATCACTCTATTAATAATATACTTCATTTGGTTTTCCCAATAATAAATTATTAATTCCCTGTCCAATGGTTGGTTTGCCAACTCCTAAAATAAAATAACTTTCATCCAGTTTGACTTAAACATTCTCAACACTTCTACAACATTGCTGAGCAGTTCAAGCTTATAACAAAATCATGTGGAAGTTATCATTTGCTATTTTGCTCGTGATTGCTTCTTGTAATGCAAGACGAGTGAGTCCTAGTGAATTGAGGACTACTTTGAGGAATCATGCCATTCCTTCACATCATTTGTCCACTTGGGAATGCATCGTACAACACGAATCGAACTTTGAGACCTCTGCAAGGGATTGGGATACTGGAGATCATGGTATCTTCCAGATCAGTCAAATTTATTGCTGTTCACTTCCAGGTTTGTTAATCGCAATTATATATTATATTTTTGCTCATTTTTAATGTATTTGCAGGAACTGGATGTGGAATGACTTGTGACTCCTTGAGAGATGACGATATCAATAATGATGTTGAATATCTCAAGAAAATCTTTAAGGAACATCAACGTCTTTCAGGTAATGGTTTCAATGCTTGGACTACTTACCAATATTGTCATTAATTGTAATAATATTTACAATCTAGTAAGAAGATTGATTTGATTAAAAGACAGGTTTTAAATAACTTTGTAATCACTTATCTGTAACATTTTATATTCTATATTAAAATTTGTGCATTCATAACTATATTGTTTATATTGTTTATCAAAAGTAAGTTACTGATTCTGCGTAATTTCCCAAACATTATTTACACATTAAACTAGCTCTGCTTCGTTTTCTGATACCATTATGTTCTTTATATCGTCTCCGAAAATCGATTAGGAGAAGATAAATATAACAACACAAAATATAAGATAACTACTATTTCTTTTAAAACTCAAGTAAAATTTGAGTAAATTTTATTATTTAATTAATTGATCGAAATAAATAAGATATGATGATATGACTTTTCAAATCTTGGAAAATATTCATTCAGCATTCAGCAATCGATGGAATCTAATGACCAAAAAATATATACTCATTCATCATAACAACGTTTAATTAGTAGAAGAAAAGTTATTAATTTATTTTTACATATGCTTATACTTTAAATATAATGAACTTGTTATTTCTGGGTTATCTGCAATACCCAGTTAAGTACAACAAATTATAATTAAATCGTGTATATTAATAAATACTGGGATTCCCAAATAGATAATTATAAATACTGTTGTCAATCTTTAGCCCAGCAACTTAGTTATCATCTGAGAACTCCTCAAATCATTCAGTTTAATTTGAAACTTAATCAACACAGCACGCAGAATTACAGAACAACTCAAGCATACATCAACATCATGTGGAAGTTATCATTTATTATTTTGCTTGTGATTGCTTCCTGTCATGCAAGAGAAGTAACTCCAGCCGAATTGCGAAGAACTTTAAGGAATCATGGATTTTCTTGGAGCCAAGTGTCCATTTTGGAATGCATAGTGCAACACATATCGAACTTTGAAACCTCGACAAGAAATTCGGAAACTGGAGGTCATGGTATATTCATGATCAGTGAAAAGTATTGGTGTTCACCTTCTGGTTTGTATAAATGCAGCTCAATAGCATATATTTTGTTATTTGTTTCATTCACTTGCAGGAACTGGATGTGGGATGACTTGTGACTCTTTGAGAGATGATGATATCAATAATGATATTGAATGTGTGAAGATAGCGTTTAAGGAACATCAACGTATTTCAGGTAATGGTTTTCATGCTTGGACTACTTACCAATATTGTCATTAATTGTAATAATATAATTCAATTCTGTAAGAAAATTAATTTGATAAAATAATTAAGTAATTTATAAAAAGACACACTTTTTAACTTATAAAATGCAACATTTTGTACTAAACAATTTTCTACTGATCTTCAAAAGTAAATTACTGATTTTGAATAAATTCCTAAACATTATTTACACGTTTAACTAGATCTGAATAGTTTTTCGATATTATTAAGTGTATATTAATATAGTTTACAAACAATTTTCTGGAAATGTCTGATCAACTTTAAATTCAAAAAGTGCAACTCCTAGAAATCTAGGTAATCAAAATTAACCCAAAATAATAATTTCTAATAAATAGGACAAATTGATAATATCTAACATTTACAGTCCTTCTAATAAAGGAACAAAATGTTTGTCCAAAATAAGAACAAGAATAATTTCCAAACATATCATTTATTTATAAAAATAATCGTCTTGTAGTAGAAAAATAACATCTTTTATAGCCTACTCAACTCCAACTGGATGACTTAGTGATGGTAAACTGGAGCAGCCAAGATGGCTTTGTGTTCAACTTCCGAATGGGCAGCATGACCAGAGTAATCAACCTGAGCTTGGAAACCCGAATGCTTATCAGCAGTGTAATGGACAGTACGAGTCCTGCCATCAGGTTGCAACAAACTGTAGTATCCCTTGACGACATCCCCATCACGGGATTCCTCCTGGGACTTGATGTCATGGGTGTGCGAATCATGGACACCATATTTGAACTGGTACTTGGCTGGAGCATAATGGTGTTCATCCTCGTGATGGACGGCCTTCAACAAGACTGGGGTAGCTTTGATGGCGACTGGGGCGACATGATGGACGATGGGTTGATGATGGACTATTGGAGCATGATGGACAATCGGGGCATGATGGACGACTGGAGCAACATGGGCGAAATGTTGGACCACTGGGGCAACATGGACGGGAGCAGCAATATGTTCAACATGGTTATCATATCGGTTGACGGAAGCGTACGAGGTGGCATGATGGTCGTATTCGATGGCTTGGGTGAAAGCCACCAAGGCAACAACAGCGACGATCTGCAATAAAGAAGTCCGTTGATAACTTTATTATGGTCGCATGAAACCGCAGAGATTACAAAAGCTGTCCCTGTTTCAAGGTTTTTGTTGGACACATTGAAGATGATTGCTTTATGATATAAGAACCATTCTGTATGTGTGTAGATGTGAAGTACTCACTTTAGCAATCATTCTTTTATTTTTACTTCACTTCTTTGATGTTTTTCGTACAAAAGTACTTTTACAACTGATAATTGAATGGTATCAAGGCTGTTCTTTTATACCATACATCAATTCGTGGTCGTAAATTCACTTTTGGTCTATAATTCACATGTTATTTTTGTTTTATTTTTGCCCTACCAACTCCCACTCTGTCCAAACCATAACCATAACAACATTTAATGAGATTCATTTTATTCGTGAAGGAAATGCAATACAATCACTTTTTAAAACTCTCTGATCTATTTACATTTATTAAAATCACCAAATTATTACTTAATACATATTTTTGTCACATGGTATTTCCTCATCTCAATCAACAATTGATCTAATTCAATTAACAACTCGTTTAACAACATTAACAACTCGCATGTTAAAAACTCTTCAGACGTAAAAGATCAATCAATTAAATTCATGATCGTTTCGTTGGTTTTTTCGTGTGCAATAATTAATTAATCGAGTGAAAAGTTGCTCTAGTTTTGGATGGCGATGCCGAAACACTTTTCACTCGCGTACTACGCACTCAAACTCATATGTAGATTAATCGTAGCTGAAATTGAATCGAAAATGAGATGATTGTTATATAATTGCTTAATGGTCTGCCCACCGAAAACGGAAAAAGTAAGAGTAATCTCTGCAGACATAACACTTTACTCTGGTTTTTATGTGTAAGGATGAACTTGGCCTTATTCTGGGCTTGCAATCAAGAATCGAAGAGTAAAGAATTGTTTAAGATATCATGCTGATTGCATTCAATCGAAGAAATGACTCTTTTGCATTGCAAATTGACAACCAATTCGAAATTTTATTGGTACATCACTTTAATTAACTTTTTGTTGTTGTTATGAATGAATGCAAGGAATGTTTTGTTATTGGATTTTGCAATCAGTGTTAACAATAATGAGGAACAATATTGCTAAAATTTTTGGTTCGTTATAATGAAGGTGAAAAAATTAAGTAATTTGCACCTCATTTTTGCAAATCATTTTTTTGATTATAAGACAATTTAAATGAAAATATTTTATTCAGTTTTTATGGTATTTGAAAAGAATGAAAAGATAATTTGTTGAAAAATGTTGAGGTTCAAAAATATGAGTTACAGATTAAATTTTTGTTTGTGTGATTATATCTAATTAAAATAATTTCAATTGCAAAATGTATTTGAATTCAAATAAGATAATTTTAACTGAAAATATTTTATTCAATTTTTATAATATCTCAAAGATGAAGAGGTAATTCGTTGAAAAATGTTAAAATTAAAAAAAAACCATAAATCACTAATTAAATATTCGTGGGGTTATATTGAATTAAAGTGATTTCAATTGCAAAATTGCAAATAATTGATTGAAACTATATTATTAAGTTTTTATATCACCCGAAAAAAATAAAGAGATAATTTGTTGAAAAATGTTAAGGTTCAAAAATATGAGTTTGTGTAATTATATCTAATTAAAGTAATTTCAATTGCAAAATGTATTGTAATTCATATAAGATAATTTTAATTCAAAATATTTTATTAAGTTTTTATAATATCTGAAAGATGAAGAGGTAATACTTGAAAAATTTTAAAATTAAAAAAAAAAATAAGTCATTAATTAAATTTTTGTGTTATGAAATTGAATTAAAGTGATTTCAATTGCAAAATTGCAAAAAATATATTATTCAGATTTTATGGTATCCAAAAAAATGATAATTTGTTGAAAAATGTTGATATTCAAAAATATGAGTTGCTAATTAAATTTTTAAAGTGTTACATTTAATTAAAGTGATTTCAATTACAAAATGTGTTTTAAAACAACGAATTTCATTAGTTATACTTTCAATTTATGTATTAAGAAATAGGCCTCAAATAATACTTACATATGATTTAACTAAAAGCCTATTTGAAAAGTCTTGTAGAGAAGTTATAATGAGGAACAAGTTTGAGTTACCTAAGCTCCTTCAGCCATTATGTATGCAATTCTAATATCATAAATAATGATACTTGATTTGTACAGGCGACAAGTTCACAACTTGTCGTGCAAATTATGGTACAACCATCGAGGAAGGAAGGCGTTGCCCAATAAAAATAGTCACGTGTAACACCAAACTATGGTAACATTGATGAAATACACCAAAGTGGAGTATAAAAACTCTTGAGCTCTTTGAACCAGTATCAATTTGTGATCAAGTCCCACAGAGACAACACAAACCAATCGACATGTTCTCAAAGGTAAACTTCGAGTTTGAAAACCATGAAGGATTATATCTCACTGATAACAAACCAAAAATTCCAGATTGTTGCCATTGCTACCCTCGTGGTCTTCGCCAACGCCATCGAGTATGACCATCATGCAACCTCGTACGCTTCCATCAACAGCTACGATAACCATGTCCAACATATTGCTGCCCCAGCTTTGATCAAAACTGCCCATGTAGCTCCATTGGTCCATCATGTTGCCCATGTTGCTCCAGTTATCCATCATGCTCCAGTCGTCCATCATGCCCCAATTGTCCATCATGCTCCAATTGTCCATCATCAACCCATCGTTCATCATGTCGCCCCAGTCGCCATCAAAGCCGCCCCAGTCTTGTTGAAGGCCGTCCACCACGAGGATGAACACCATTATGCTCCAGCCAAGTACCAGTTCAAATATGGTGTCCATGATTCGCACACCCATGACATCAAGACCCAGGAGGAATCCCGTGATGGGGATGTCGTCAAGGGATACTACAGTTTGTTGCAACCTGATGGCAGGACTCGTACTGTCCATTACACTGCTGATAAGCATTCTGGTTTCCAAGCTCAAGTTGAATATTCTGGACATGCTGCCCATCCGGAAGTCCAACATAAGGCCATCATTGCTGCTCCAATTGTCCATAAGGCTGTTCTGGCTGCTCCAGTTTATAAGGCTGCCCCAGTTTACAAAGTACCAGCTTACCCACATTTCTAATTGGAAAAATGGGTGGTTAAAAGTATTCATTCATGTTGATTATCTCATTCATTTAAATTTAAAAGGAGTCTATTTTGTTTAAATGATATTATTTTTGTATCTATTTTAATAAAAAATATTAATTTGAATACATGTCTTGTTATTTCTCTTTCACTTAAAGAATTCTTTATTACAGATTTTGAAATGTATATTTGAAATTACTTAAGAAACCATAATCATAATATGATTTCCTCGTGTTCTTCCGGTTATCAAACAAATAAAACAGTGGACAGCATCAGAAATATAAAAAAGAAGAAAATTAATGATAAGGATTAAATATTCTGAAAATAAATTTGTTGAGGATTTAGTCAGAAAATTGAAAGTTTAAGGATAAAGATTAGATCTTAAGAAAATAAATTTGTTGAGGATGTAGTCAAAAAATTTCAGAAGTTTCCATTTCTTCCTATCTGCAATTAAATTTTTCAGACGATTTTCACCTTTACAATAAAAAACAACGTTATATTTCAATTTCATCATAATGTATTCATTCAAACAATTCTTTGGTTCTTTTGTTGGATAAAATTTCTGATGGAATTCAAAATTTTCAATTGGTAAATAACCATATTATATTATTTATATATAAATTTCTAGAAGAATACAATAATTTAAAATTCTTGGAACTGGACTACAAACAAAGAAAATTTAATATGAAAAGATTACAAATTTTTCATTAAACTGTAATCTTTATATTATCATTATTAATTTTACTGTTTATATCCCAAATTATAATTTTTGGTTTATCCTTCCAGATTCATTTTCCTAGATTAATGAAGTAACCCTTAAATTTCAAAATTTCAAACTTCCTAACTATTTAATAACGAATAATCTAATTATTGTTACATGTTTTAACATATCAATAATTTCTTCTTTCGATCCTTGAACACAAAATATTTCTCTTCTTTATGGACTTAACTTTAGGCAACCTTATAAGCACTACATTAACAATGTTTTAAACAAATGTTAAATTGAAATCATTTTAGTATTCGAAAACAATTTCTAACAGTCATAAATCAATGTTGTTTACAATTCTAAAATGTCTTTTTTTGATTATGAGTATCATTTAAAAATCTTAACATATGATAACAAAAATTATATTTCAAATTAAACCCAACATTAATTAATATACAATATTTGAATATAAAAGTAAGAAAATTGATCACAGTGTTCTTATAAATAAATCGTTATATAATTAAATAATTTCTGGGTGCATCTCAGAACATTAAATTAGTAATTTACTGCTTTTGAATCTTCGAGGGATGAAGCCATCATCAAAAGTGATAGCTATGGTCATGGTGATGATTGTGCACATCGTGAATGGCATGACCATGTTTGGTAACAATTGCATTGAATCCGTTATGATCATCAGCAGTGTAATGAACGGTTCGGATGGTACCATCAGGTTCAACAACAGTGTACTCTCCTTTGACGACATCACCATCACGTTCTTCGTGCTGGGATTTTATGTCACCTGTGTGAAGATCCTCCACGCCATATTTGAACTCATATTTCGGATGAGACTAAAAAATAAATATATTTAGATCATCTTCGTTAGAGGATTTCTTGTTTCCAAGTTGTAATTCAGAAAACTTCAATTACATTTTAGAAATAGTTGTAATTTAGATTATTAAATGAAATTAAGAAAGTAATCGATTTCAAATCTGCCAATTGTACCAGAAAATTACTTTTTATTCAGAATTCTATAAATGTAATTCCGAGTCATGAAATTGTAATTCAGAAATTGCCATTTTAAATTCAGAAAAGAATACATGTAATTCAGATTTCATTGAAGTTGATTTAAGTAATATTTATAAACTAAATGATAGTTACTGCTGTATTAATAATATCAATAATCTGATGATATGTACTAATTTAGATATCAAAAACAAATTATCACTTAACAAAAAAAGACACTAATTTGATTTGCATTTGAACTCTTTTGAATTTCATTTAATATATCCTTAATTACGTTTCGCCTAATTTGAAATTCATTTAGCTGTTTCTGATATTAAAAATTTTCAATTAAATTTACCAAATTTGAATTTCAATCATTGCAAACTGAATTACATATAAAAATCAGAATTACATCTGCTACTCGTTTAATTACAATTTATTAATCTTAATTGCAAATTTCTTTGTGTATTATACAGAAAAGTTGTAATCTTAAAAATTCTTTTATAATGAAAGAAAATATTATTTTACCTATAAAACCAGATAAAAAAATAATACTTACATGATAATCAACATGATGTTCATGAGCATAATTATCAATATCATGTGAAACTACATGATGGTCATAGATACCAGCATCAACAACCAAGAACAGAAAAGCTAAACCGAAGCAAACCTGCAAAACATATGAATCAATATTCGCTATAAGAAATTTCTACCATCTACAATTTCCAGATATAACATATAATTAGATCAAATACCGTAATCACTACCTGATGAAATGCATGTATCTTGAACATATTTACCTGAAGCGCCTGCATCGCAATTGATAATAATAAATAAAGTGCGTGTGCGTCGTAAATTAAATTACGCAAAAGCAATCAAGCCAAATGCGACGATTTGAATTCGCCGTGCTGCAGACAAAGTGGAAGCAACCAAATCACGGATTCGACTGATCCAGTTCCGGCAGAGATTTCACTTTTTATACGCGGTACTTGCATTGCTAAATTCCAAGCACACATCGCAATCGTTCGCATTGCTTTCGTAGAAAGAAGCAAGAAGAAAGACATCCAGAAGGAAGAGTGGACAGAATGGGTGGAAGCATTATTGTTTTTTTCTCTTTGGCATATTCGTTTGCCTAATTCTTATTTATTGCTACTGCTTGTTTGTAATTATTACTTTTGTCATACTGAGTGTTGATATGTGCACTCTAAATAAATTCACTTTCCTTTTTATTGTAACTTACATTTTAACATGTACTTATTGTTTTATAAATTATCAATTTAATCAATAGATTATTAGCAAAAAGAGTGGTAATTAAATTTAATTTGTGTATCAATTTTGTTAGTTGGTAATATTATCGTGATATATTTACTGGGACATGTTGTAAGGACTTCTTCCTTTGTTATTGCGTTCACTTATGTAAGATTTGTCGTTGTTTGCTTGCTGTCTTCCTTCTTTGCTACTCTGAATTCTAAAGTGTTACACTTTAGATTCTGTAATGCGGCACGAACGAAGAACACCAATGAGAATGAAAACGAAAAACGGAATTGTTTTTGCTTACAAGAAGTAGAAGATCTATACCATGAAATCAAAGAGAAATTTGACATAATTTGAGGGAAAATGAATTTTGAATTTTTGATTCATAAGTAACTTCCATTTTTTACAGATATTTTTTTGGTTAAGTAACTTTTCTGTAACTTCCCAGATATTCTTGTTAATTTAATTGATTTGCTCTTCAGAATTAAAGATCTTTCTATTTAAAAAGAAAAGCAAGGGTAGAAAAATTGATAGGACAATATCCTGGGAGAAAATGAGACTACCTTGTTTAAGATTTCCTTGTTGATTCATCCTTCTTATTCCTGTTTATTCCTGCTTGACCATTCTGTTGTAAAATAATAAAATTTTTAATTCAGTTTATTTCAATTCAGAATTCTTTTCAGAAGCTGAAGAAGTTAATATTATTAAATACAATGAAATTATTATAATAAATTAATCTGTTAAAAAAGGTACTAATTATTTCTTCATAAGAATTCATCATTAATTTAAAAAATCAACATAATTTAATTAATAAATAAAATACTAATATAATTATGCATTTTTTAATTGAATCTATTTTGAATTGCAAATTAAACTGATATCCTGAATTGCCAAATCAATAATTATATAAAATTAAAACAATATTTAAGAATAATTGATGATTCAAAGGAATCATTGGATGAATAATAATAAATAATCAATCACCAAATTTACATTATTAACATTCAACAAGGATTACTAGTATTTTGGAAGGAATTACTTTGGTTAGAAAATAATTTTACACAATTACATTTCAATGAAATCTAAGAACATTGTCAAAATTAATTTGCAAATATAATAAACCTTAATTACCTAAAAATTTCTTATACTTTACCAGATAATGAAGTCTAAGTGAATTTCTTCATGTCTTGTATAAAAGTGCTAAATTTTTGATTTTTTTTGTAATAATTAATGTCTTCAGCATTGTTTAAATTCCTTCATGTTTCACTGTACATTTGCAGATAGGTAATAATCGCCAAGAATTGTGCAAGATCTGGGTAGACCGCAAACAAATCGCACACCAATGCAAAAGCAGACGCATTCGTACATAGTAATAATGGTGAAACTAAAAATAGCTGCAGCATTCGCACGATAAACGACAAAATAAAAACGAGACATGAATGACATGACGGCAACAATTCAACAATTCAAAAGTGAAATAGAACGAGGAAGTCTTCTAATGGCTCTAATCAGGTGTAAAATTGCAAACAAAACCAAGAAATAAGAGTAATACAAGAAATTAAGTTCAAGGTAGCTTCTTTTATGGTTATATATGTATATTTGTTATAAATATTCAATAGAAATATTTCCTAAATATTGAGAATTATTTAATTGAGGTTGAGATGATTTGTTACAAACCGGAAATCATGCATTGTTGCTACTAGTTATTAGTTGCATAATCATAATGGACATTAATAGCATCTGTAACGAGAAGAAAATGCAAATTTGGAAGCAGCTATTAGGGAAAATTACTGATATTAATTGAAGCAACAATAACAACAATTCTATGCAAAGTGGGAAGTAATTTTCCTATTTTCTCATAGTTTATACAAGAAGGAATTGTTGGACCGGAAATTGGAGATATTGCAAAAGTTTGATAAGATGTTTTTGAAATTTCAAGAATCGTACAGAAAATCATTTAAAATTAATTTTCAATAGTTTTATTTAACGTTTAACATTAAATTATTTTTATTGAAATTATTATATGAAAAATATCTACAACTTTTCAACTAGTTTTTTAAAAAGTATAAAATGCAATTGTGATTAATAAATTGTATTTTAGCAAAAACATTAAGGGAATTACATTTCTTCTTTTTAATTGATGCTTTCTGAATTACAATTGAAAACTGACTCAAATACCAATAAATCAATAATATAGAAAAGGAAAATTAAGATGTGCAATTAGACTTTGTTTAAAAATTTATTTCCGGTTTAATATCTAGTAAATTTTTGACACAAAATTATTGTTCATCTTTTATTCACCTCGAACAAACATTAGTTTCAATTATTTCCATGTTTTAATAACATTCTTTTCATATTTTCAGAAATTAAACTATTTTCTCATTTGTACTCTTAAAAAATTCTTCCTTATTAATGATAATTAAGAATTTTAGGTTTAACACCTCAAAAATATATTATTATAATATTTGAAACTACCAATAAATTTTCTTCATTTTAGAGAAAAAATTAATTTGAACAATTGTTTCTTAATTTTTCTAGATTATAGATGATCAGATCTTCAATTTCTTATCTTTTCAAAATACACACAAAATACTTTCTCATTTTCTTTTAACCATCTTAATTACGTTTTTTTTTCTGAAATTTAATCAAGGCTTACCTTGAAAATTATGACACTACCACAGAAGATTTTCCAAGAATCTATTTCGAAATTTGAAATAAATTTTCTCAGAAAATCGACTTAGAAGTCAAAGAGACAAAAAGCTATTCGATTCAATGCTAAAGTCTTTCTTAATGCGTTTAATTCATATTTAAGCACCCATTCGGTTATACAATCCGATTCGAACTTGAACCAGATAGGAAATTGCGGAATCTGGTACGAAACTGAATTTGACGTGCGTTCAAATGCGATTTAATCCATTCTGCACGTACATGCGCAAACGGCATGCTTCTTGTTCCGGCGACGACATTCAGAATAATTAGGCATCCGCTTACTTGTGCGCGCGCTCGAATCACTTTCAAAAAAAGCGAAATAATTTCATAACGTAATTGTAATGCTTCAAGTTACCTTGTCGTCGATTGGCAGCCAACCATCCAACCAGTATAAAAGCGAAGAGCATGTTGTTAATCGGTACCAAATCAATTCCAACCGAAGAACCATCATGTACTCACCAGTAATTCACAAATTTGTTTCCTGAAGTCGTTCCTTCTGTAATCAGTTCTTCTTCCAGATTGTCGCATTGTGTGCTGTTGTGGCTGCTGTCAGTGCAGGAATCATAGAGGTGTATCCTCATCATGGACAGGAATATGTCGCTCCAGTGGCACATGTCGTCCCAGTTGACCATCATCATCATAACCATCTGGATTACTATGTAATTATCCTTTTTTTTTGGGTTTCTGTTTGCAGTTTTTGGCGAGGAATTTTGGGTGGAATTTTAAGATGACAGTTGATGATCGTTGATGATGGTAATTTGTTGTTTTTTGTTGATAGGCCCATCCAAAATACGCATTCAAATATGGAGTAGAAGACCATCACACTGGAGATAACAAGTCACAGTATGAAGAACGTGATGGAGATGTTGTCAAAGGAGAGTATTCTTTGGTTGAACCCGATGGTACCATTCGTACTGTGAAGTACACTGCTGATGACCATAATGGGTTCAATGCTGTTGTTATCAAATCGGGACATGCAGTTCATCCAGTTCCAATTCCTGCGGTTCATGCTCCTGTTTATGCTCATGAAGGATATGGATATCATTGATGATAATCTCAACAGGATAAAGAAATAATTAATCTCATCCCATGTACTTGGATATATCATGTATATATTTATTAATTGATTATAAATAAATTATTTCCTTAATATATTTTGTATACTATTTTACAAATTGTCTCTTGAAAAAGCATTATTTGCTCCAAGAATTTTACAGTTGGTGTTCTTGTAAACTATGTTTTGGTCTAATAGTAGAAAAACTTGATTCTTATTAGATTTTTCTTCTAGTTCATTAAGAAGTAAATTCTAAGTTTAGAAGAAAATTTAGATGTACAAGTAAAGTAGAACTTAAAAACTAAATGTTGATATCCAGTGGTGATTTCCAGGCGATGAGGCTTTTCCAAATTGAGGTCCTCCATGATGTCTTCATGGTTCCCTAAAATTGCAGGAATTAAATTTAGAAATTGGAATATTGTCAAAGATCATATCAGTTTTATTGGTACTTACTTGAAGGTACTCCAAAATGAAGATACTTCCAGTAGGAAGATTGGATCCCAAGATATTTGATTTTCCAATGCCCTCGACTAAAAATTAAAAATTTGCTTTAGAAAATGACTTTCAATGACCCTAGTCCTTAAATTACCTGTTGTTATATTTGACAAATATTAATTTCTTCCAACAG